>JANHFO010005926.1:69181-82932 GCA_032468095.1 Pareas carinatus | reverse complement strand
CCCCCCGCGAATGGTATGGTCTAGTCTCGGTTCATACTCGTCATCTGCGTCGTCTCTCTCTCTCTCTCTCTCTGAGGCGCGTTCAGCGCCCGCCCCCGTTATCAGAAAGGGATTGGCTGGATTGGCTCCTCCCCCAAGTGGGCTGGTCCGTGAAGGAGGTGATGGAAAAGCGAAGAGCGCCGCTCTAGTAAGAACGATGGCGAGGTGTCGTTTCCGGAAGTGCATTGCTACTCAGGTACTGACCGTCCCTTTTCATAGAATCATAGGGCTGGAAGGGACCTCCGAGGTCTTCTAGTCCAACCCCTTGCCCAAGGCTGGAGGAGAGCTTATCACGGACAAATGGCTGTCCGACCTTTTCTTGAAGCCCTCCAGCGATGGAGCACCCACAACGCCGGGGAGCAAACTGCTCCATGGATTAAGCCAGACGAACTTTATTGCATTCTTTGATAAATAAAGTGACTAAATTAGTGGATCAGTTTATTTGGACTTCAGTAAAAAAAATGAGTTTTGAGCATTCCAGAGATGCTGAAATACCTACCTGTTTTTCAAATAGATATTTTTGAAAATACTTTCCAAAAACTTCTGCAATGTATTTCTTCCAGGGGGAAAAAAAACCCAGGAATTCGGTAGCTGCTTTTCCAATTAATAAATTTTATTAAAAGTATGGGTTATCATGAGCTGGAGCTCACTTCATCAGATGCTAAGATGGGTAGGCTGAATTGGGAGAGGAGGGGAAGTAAGATGGGTTGATTACGCAGATCAGAATTTATTGGCCAAGTGTGTCTGGACACACAAGGAATTTGACCCCAGTGTACATGCTCTTTACCTACATACATAAAGTAGACAAGCTCTGATTACAATCATAAGATACATTCATAATTGTAAAGTACATTCATCATGTCATGTACATATGAGCGACAATTGACAAACCGTGATCTTAATCATGAATACAATCAATCATAAAGTACATTCATCATGTCATCATGTTATAAAGTACAATCATGTCACAAAACACCTTCTTTATGCCATACGATACATTTTTGTGATAGGTTTAGAACAGTTATAGGATACTAATAATCTACAAATCAAACTATGGTGCTAAATGAACAACTATTTTATATTGTAAGATGTAAGTAACAAGTTAATTGTCATACAATTAAGAGAATAGGTAATAGGTAATAGAAAATAATGATGTAATGATGATATGATATAATAATATTATAATGATGTAAGTTACTTGTGAGAGAGATCACACATAGTTTATGAATTTATAATGTGTGGAAAAAAACATTGCATTTGCTGATTCCTTTTTAAATACCCTTTTCATGTTTAACAGCTTATGCTATTAAAGACCTGCTTTTTCCAAAAATGTCACTTTGAAATCTGTCTTGGAGTGTCCTGGGAGGTTGAAATGCTCTGATTTGCCTTCGATTTGTGTATTGATGTCAAATTTGTGTCTGTTGATTCTTGTGCATTGGAGAACGAGCATGTGCAGACACATCTAATTTTTTGTAGGCACTTGCTGGGGTCTGTGATGGACATGGGTGGTATAGGGGCAAAGTAGGCATCTAGCGCTGTTGCAGGGCTTGCTTTCCATATTGGAATCATTGCCCTGTTATTGCTTGTGAAAATCTGCTTCAAGTTGGGTAGTTGTCCATATGCAAGTATGGCGTTGCTCCTCAAAGAGGAGTGATGGAAATTCCCCCACTTGTCTTGTAGCAGCTGGACTTATCTATTTGCTTGCTTGGATTTGAAGCCCCTGTAGTTTCAGAACTTTAGGTCTTTATCGGAATATTGATCTTCAATAGAAAAAATAACTCCAGTTCCACAAAGAATAATATATGGTGAAGGTATACATGCTGATCTTCAATAGAAAGGATGACTCCACTTCCACAAAGGATAATGCATGGCATTCATTCTTCTAATAAATATTAGCCGGTTCTTTTCAAGGTAGGAAAGAAGGATGTTTGTGCACTGCAAAAATGTAGCATCAGTATGCATTTATATGTGATAAATTTTAATGTAATGAAAAGAAGACAAAATGATTGCAAGGGTATAGATGCCTATTTATTCTTCCACACTAAATTTGACGATTTTATTTTAAATAGCTTTCACATGTTTTGAAGATCCCACCAGAAAACTTGGTAAAATCAATCTCTGCTGTTCCGGTATCAAAAAATAGGTAGGATATTTATATTTCAGAATGTAATTTATTGAGATTTTTTTGTCATGCATACAAAATAGCAAATAAAATTCCAGATATTCCTGGAACCATATAGTTTGGGAAACAAACTGACAGAAATACATTTTGGAACTATTGATATGCAGATACAGGTGCCCTGGGAATTAATATTAATGCTACAATCCAGTGTATGCTTATCATAAAATAAATATTTTTTAACTGAGCATTTAATTGAAAATATACATACCTAGGATTATACTCCACTACTACAATATTATACATAGTTCAAATCAATAGGATTGGGTCTGCCTAGGATCTGGATTTTTAAGAGCCTAACTTGTGAGTACTGCTTTAGAGATAAGCTTTATTGGTGAGGCTTTTATTTATTTTTAATAAAGAACATGCATTGGATCAGGTTGCAAAAATGATGAACAGCAGTTGTAAATATAAATTCTGTCGATCATCTCCTCAAAACAAGAAAAATAATCTTAAGACTTGTTCTGAACAAATGTAGACATTCCACCTTTGTCTGGAAAGTGGAAGAGAGCAGTAACATGGCATGGGGGAAGAGAATGGAAAGGGATACATCTAATCCTAAAAGCATTTCACACCTAATATTTGTTCTATAGGTCAAATATTCCCCTCTTTGGTCCAAATTTTGGTTCTAGCTCTCAGTTTTGTAAAAAAAAAAATCCTAGCATTTAAACACAGTAACAATTTTCTGAACAATCTAATACATGGACACTTCCTTGAGTGCAAGTCACTGTGTGGGTCATAAATAACAGTCTAGCTTTTACATAATATTAAGCTGTAATGCAATTTGCTTGTTTTAGTTCAATATGATCGATTTGCCCATCCGTTATGGTTTAGCATTATGTACAAGCCAGGCCATAATGTTTGTTCAAGAAATTAGGGGTAAGGTCCTGACCCAGCGTTTCAACTCATTCTGCCTCTGTTTCTAATTCAGAGTATTTGTAGCATCATCTAAGACAGGAGTAGGAGGCAGTGATCTACAGGTATTAGTGAATTGTAATTCCCAGTATCCTTTACCTTGTTGACCAAGATTACTGTAAATTGTAGTTCAGCAACATTTGAGAGACTAGAAGTTCCTCAAATTTCCATAAGCCATTAGGCATCATTGGGCAAATAGATCTTCAAGTGCCATTTTATAGCTTTTAATGTTTAAAGAATCGGAACTGCAAGTTCTAGCTTGTATATTGTTAACTAGACATATTAGTTTCACAGATCATTTGCTATTTCAGAAACTTTTGAGGATGAAGTTACTCTAGATATTTCCAGCTATGTTAACTCTAAATCTTAGGAATCTTGACCCATGTGTCACGAAAAGTGAACTTTTACATTATTATTTCTTTTTTTAAAGGCAAACTGCTGATTTCCAGTTTTTTGTAAGTTCTGTATTAGATGCTAATTCTACAGATTACACAACATCCGATATTAATCTTCAGGCAGAGTCGTTGGCAAACAAGGTATCCAATAATAAGCATTAATGAGAAGCATCAATAAAAAATGTTTATAAAATGTTTTGTACTGCATATATATGATGACAAATGGCGTCCCACAGATTATGATGGGTTTTTTTTGAGGAGGGGCAATTCTTTGCCCTACTGTTTTTAACAATGAAAAGAGAAGCCGTTTTTTCCTTTCAACAATTGCAAAGTGCAATCTATAGTCTTTCAAAATTTGCTTGAAATATAGTTAAAAACTGTTTGCATGGATAACCCAGCGATAGTTGCTGTAATTCTTGAAAACAATATTGTGTACAAGTTCTTGCTACTTTTGTCAGACACGGTGGAATTTTGCAACAAGCTCCACCCCTTTGTAATGTATGTGCTGTGTGAGAATACACATAGAATGCACATACTTCGTTGCCTTCCTTGCAGAAGCTGCTTGAAAATGCAAAGTTACATAATGCAGTGCTTTTCAACCTTTTCACAGATGCTACCACTTTTAGGACCCGACAATATTCGAGTACCATCAGTGGCTTAGCAAGGTGTCAAAAACTTGATGACAAAAAAAGGAAAAAAGTCATAAAGTATACCACTTATCACACTTTTAATGGGAAACCTGTGCTGGTCGACCCTTCTTCCTCTCTCTCTCTCCTTTCTCTTTCTTTCACTGCCTGCTGAGTTCTCCTACCACAGCCTCTGCTCCTTCGTTGATCCCTCTACTTGTCTCATAGAATCCTCTCCTATTCTATCCCCTTCTCTTTCTCAGGCTTGCCCCACAGAATCTTCTCTTCTCCATCTCTCTTTCTTCATCTCCTTCTCTTTCCCCATCATCTTTTTCCCCCCCTCCCTCTCCCGCCCAAATCTCCTCTATTTATATCCTCTCTTTCATCCCTCCTTTTCTCTTCTGGGCATGCCGCTCTCTGAGGCTCAGCTGACTCTCTCACCCTAAGGCCTGTGTGCTGCTCCTGGTAATAGCAGAGGCCTGAGGGGGAGTCAACTGGAGCTGCGGCGTTGCCGAGGCTCTACTGAGGACCCAGGATCAGCATGCAGGGCTTCAGCTGATCAGTGCTTCCAGCACTGCTGATCAGCTGGAACCATGTGCACTGATCTTGTGCCCTTAGCAGAGGCTCAGCAACACCACAGCTCCATCTGACTCGCCTCTAGAACTGTGTGGCATAGCCACTGCTTCAGCTCATCTTTCCTACACTTCTCTGAGTCTAGGATGACGTTGACGTCACATGCCACCTGCCAAGTACCACAGTACCACCAGTGGTACACGTACCACATGTTGAAAACCCCTGACATAATACAGTGTGCAAGACAATTCTACTTATTTGTGGTATACTCTTCTGTTGATATGTTTTACTTTCATTTTAGCTAAAATGTGATGAAGTTGTGAGCCAAATCAGCCCAGGTAAAGGAACAGTAGATTTCACAATAAATCGAGCCTTATTGGCAAAGGTAAGAGCTAATGTCTTCTGAAATGTAGAATAGAAGAACATCCTAAATCTTTTCTGTAATGGGTACTCGAATAGAGCATATAGTTCCTATTTCATAGTTTTAATGTAACTGATCTATAAAATACAGTTTACAAATAAACACATCAGATAAAAAGGAGTAACAGTCACCTAAAAGCAGGTTTTTTTAAAAATGAATCATTTTTGTATGAATATTATTGTTATTTATAATATCAACAAGTAATTACTGACATAAATAATATTAATTATAATATGGCTAACCTGTTTAAAATATATTTGTATGGATATAAATACCATGTTTTGTGATAGAGCATGGACAGATTAAAAAATAACAATGTTTTCAGTTCAAAAAAGTAATCAAAACTCACGAAGTTGAATTAGCATTGGCGGCTTGCTATATGTGCATTTGAAAAGCCTTTGCAGATGCCTGCTTAGCTGATGTGTAGTCTCAGAAGATTTTGGTGAAATGAGAGATTCATGATCTTGCAAATATCATTGAAAGTTAGTACCTCAGTTTAAAATGATCTCTTAATTCATTACTCCCATTGTAGCTGTATATATTTTGCTTCCTAAGACAGTGTTGCAGCAAGTATTTGAAGATGGCTCTGAATATGGAATAAAGAGCGAACTTTTCTCAGGATTGCCCAAAAGAAAGCTTCTGATTGATTTTAGGTGAATATACAGGCTTAATTATCTTGGAGCATGCCTAAAATATCATGCAGATATACAGATTGAACCTTGTCTGAAAATCAGTGTTGATTCATTGGCCTAAGATTGGTTTGGTTCATTTCTTTCTAGTAAAGCATGCACTTTGGTTTAGGGAGTATTGAAATCTATCTTTTTACATTTGAAATTATGAAAGCTATGTTCAGTTTTCCTTGAAACGCTCAAGCTTCCACTTCAGTTATAATACATTTTTGTTATTTCATGTGGTCTTGAAAGGATGTCCTTCAGTATTGATTTTATTCATAAGTGTTTAGTTTATTGACAGTGGAAATGCCCATAGTTCCATTTGCTTTACCATATTATATTGTTTGTATAGGTTAACATGTCAGTCACGTTTTCCTTTACGTGCTTCACAGCATGAGCTAAATGGAGAATATCTTTGTCCCACCTTAGCCATGAAAGCCAGCTGAGTGACCATTGGCCAGTTACTCTCTCTCAGCCCAACCTACCTCACTGGGTTGTTGTTGTGGAGAAAATAGAAAGAAGAGGCTGTGTGGGATATGTTCGCCACCTTGAGTTATTTGTAAAAATAAGGGGGGGGTTATAAATAAATAGATGGATGAATGAATGAATGAATAAATTTGAGATAAAGTCTAGTTTGACATCTCTATTCATTTTTTGGAAGGTGGGAATGGAACCTAAATGATGAATGTTCATATTTCTTGCAGTTCACCCAACATCGCAAAGAAATTTCATGTTGGTCACCTGCGCTCTACATTAATAGGTAAAATCTAAATATAACTGAATTGTAACCTAAAAATGAGGAAACGTTATGAATATGATGATGTAGTCTATGAAGCAGTACTTGTAACTAGCCTGTGAACAGTAGGTGCTGATGTGTAATCTCAGTTACGTGACATTTAGTTTTAGGCTACATGATAGCCGCTTGGAAGACATTGCTAAAACCTGGGAACTGCCTTTGTGCATGTTGAAAGCTTCTCAAAAGAAGATCAGATTCGGATAGAATCAAATAAAAATGTCTTTGAGAATAAGGAAAAAATAATCAGCTAGTTTTAATACAAATGCTGAAACAGCGAAACTGAATTATTTTACATCTAAGAACTTTAGATCAGAGGTCTCCAACCGTGGCAACTTTAAGGCTTGTGGACTTCAACTTCCAGAATTCCTCAGTCAATAGCAATAGTAATATTAGACTTATATACCGCTCACAGTGCTTTATTGCCTTCTGTAAGCGGTTTACAGAAATCAGCATATTGCCCCCAACAATCTGGGTCCTCATTTGACCGACCTCAGAAGGATGGAAGGCTGAGTCAACCTTGAGCTAGTGGGACTCGAAATGCTGAACTTACTGGCAGCCGACTGTTAACAGGAGTAGAATGCAGTACTGCACTCTAACCCCTGCACCACTACAGCTCTTAATAAGTCAGCATGGCTGGCTGAGGAATTCTGGGAATTGAAGTCTATAAGTCTTAGAGTTGCCAAAGTTGGAGACCTCTGCTTAAGATGATTCAAAAGTTCAAAAGAAGGGACCCAGAATCAGCTTGTGTCCTTTCTAGATAATATACATTAAATCAGAGCTATTTTAAGAAATCTATAACCTATGGGTATAACCAGTACCTCTCAAGCCTAGCAATTTTCTTCCTCTGATTTCTGTTTCCTTAAATGTATTATTTTTAAAAAATGTAGACTAATAGTTCTTATTATTAAAGTTAGGTAATGGAAACCTGCCAGGGAAGTCACAAATGGCAATCATGTAACCATAGGGTGCTGGGATGGTTGTAAGTACGAGCCATATGCTGAGTGCCCAGATCATGGTCATATGACCAGAAGAGCGCTGGGTCAGCCATAACTTTGAAGATCAGTTGTAACCACTACTTCTTTGGTGCCAATAGTACTTGTATCTTCAAACTCTCACTGAACAAGAGGTTATTAACTAAAGAGTACCTGTACAGTGATAGAAAAGGATTACATAGAATGAGCATTTGGGAATAAGAATACAGCTGGTACAAATAATTACTTTGATTTATTTTTAGGGAATTTCATAGCAAATATCAATGAAGTGATTGGACATCAAGTAACAAGAATAAATTATCTTGGAGATTGGGGCATGCAATTTGGTAAAAAAATATATATTTTTTAAAGATCAGTCTTATGGTTAGGGTAACTTAATTTAGGGTTGACTATTTTCAACTTCGTCATGATGAGCCTTTTAAAAATGGAAAGCTTTCTGAATATAGGAACCCAAAGCAGGCCAAGACAGTTTAAGTCACTTTTTAAACACTTTTCTTTTTAGTAAATTTACAGACATTTCTAAAATTCTGTTTTCACTTTGTCATTATGGGAGTGCAGATTAATGAGGAAAAAAATGAATTTCAACAACTGTAGAATCAGCCTGCAGCATAACAAAATTCACAGAAGGGAAGGAGGTCTGAATACTTTCTGAATGCACTGTATATTAGTTTATTCCTCTACAGTTGTATTTTTTTAACTTTGTGTTTTAATCATATTCTGAAAGCCCGCTAGAATCACTTTCTAATTGAGATGACTTAGAATAAACGTGTAGGGGTAAGCTGAATTGGATCCTCTTTATGTAGAAAACTACTCCAGTTTTTAGCAACTTAGTTTTCCCTCAGTTGTTTCCTCCAGCATAACTTCTCTTTACTTCTTCATTCCTTATGTTCATTACTCCTCCCCCAACCCATAGCACACTGTGTTGCCACACTATCATGTCATGATGTAAAAGTCAATCTTTAGGTATGAGAATGTGCCATTTGGACCAATTTTGCTGTTTCCTTGTTTTATGCACATCCTTGCCCAGCCCCAGTACAAATCCTGTTTCAATATCTAAGTACACAATGTATGTCCATTTATAGAACTCTCATGTTGCTTGATCAATATCCCTGAAGTCAGTAGTTTACTGTATGGGTGTCAAAATATATAGCATGCACCAATGTGTTTTTGGTTAGTGTAATCTTGAGACTTATTTTATATATTTAAAAGATTTTACCATCCACATTTTTATTACTGAAAATAAAAAAAGAGCAAATTATTCACTGATTTTATTAAAACAAAGTTCTTTTGTTACTTGTGAAATAATTACTCTTTTTCAGGTCTATTGGGAGCTGGCTTTCAATTGTTTGGTTCTGAAGAAAAACTAAAATCTAATCCTTTGCAGCATCTTTTTGAGGTATGCTAATATAGTTGCACTCTATTAAAATTATAATGTGAATGGTCATAAACGTATCAACCCCATAATTCTTTCTTTTAAAATATTTTTATTTTGCTTTTCTGATTGTATTGCCCGACTTCTGAAACAAAATGAATTCCTTAAAAATTGCAAAAAAAAGTGTGCTGCATGCAGACTTTCAAGTTCACTCCCTGGCATAATTAACTAAAGAGAATGAGAAAGTATCAGAGACAGACATGTCAGATCCTGGATAATGACCATCAATCAGGAGGACACCAGTGGCTATAAATAGGGCAGTTTCCTAGGTTCCTAGAACCTCTGTTAGATTTTGTTCAGTGGGCTAAGTAGCAACACAGTTTTCTTTCTTTAAAGAAGTGACATTTATTAGGAAGATGGTGTAGGAGTAAGTTAAAGTAAATAATTAAATTAAATTAAATTAAATAACCAAAGTATTCTTGGACTTTAATTCTTATCAGTCCCAATCATCAAAGCTAGCAACCAAGGGGTATGGACTAGGAGTCTGCCATTTTCTGGAGGGGGTTATCAGCTCTTGTATATTGGGCTAGCAGTCTTTCCTTGCTGGGCTTCCTGTTGTCCTTGCCATTGTGGTGAAGATTACAGGACTTTGAACCTGGAATGTCTTGAATTAAAAATAAAGGCTGTAATCTTCTCTTGGTGGAGAAGACTTTCAAATTGAATTATCCTGTATTTTTCATTGATTTTATACAGGTCTATGTACAGATCAACAAAGCTTCAGAAGAGGATGAAAATATTAAAACTCTGGCACAAGATTTCTTTAGAAAATTGGAAGCACAGGAAGAAGACGCTGTGTCCCTGTGGCAACATTTTAGAGAAGTTAGCATTGAAGAATATGCTCGGGTGTATAAGGTGCTGACTTGAATCTTTTCTTTCAGTATTTAGGAATTATTCCATTCTGGGTACAACGAAACTTGAATACCTTTTCATTTCTGAAAAATGTGCACCCTTGGAATTGCCTGATACAATTCTATAGTATAGTGTGCATTGTAAAACAGCAAACCACTACATGATTCAGAAAGAGAGATAATTTTATTTGAATCAGTGACCAGTTTAGAACAGCCCATAATAAAATCTAGCAATGGAGACATAACATACTTAAATAAAAATAAAATAATGCAACAATGCTCCCTATTAACATTAATGAAAGATCACTTTAATTAGCTAAGAAAGAAAAAATACATAAATTAATTGTAAGTAAAGTTTATTAAGCAATAATTGACATTGTAGAAATAAATTGTATTGTAAAATCTAACAAAATATTCATGATGAGTTACAATTAAGATGGCCAAAGATGTATGAAGCAGATGTAAAGGTATACATGAGATGGATAGATGTGTGCTATTTGGAGTAATATAGTGTTCTGGGGTGTTTTTGTTTTATTTTGTTGTCTCACATAACTTACATATGGATCTTTGCTGATTTAAAGGAATATGCAGAATAGAATTCAATAATTTTGTGAATTATTAGCATGTTAATGGAACAATAATTTAAATGTAAGCAATTAAATTTGACATACTGTTGCAACATTCCTATGTGACTGTGTAGGATTTTCTCTTTTTTTCAACATCTCTTGATTTTATTTTTAAAGCTCCATTTTCACTTGTGCTGTTTGTTTTGACTTAGTTCATAGAAAGTCTTCAAGTAGGAAGTCATCAGAAGCGCACAGATGACATGGCTGTGCTGAGTGGGAATTCTGGCGATTACAGCGTTGTGTTGGGAAAGGGTGGTCTCATCGATGAGATTATTCTTGCCGATTGTAATTACTTTCCTCTTTTCTTGATGGTTTGCCCAGCGTCTGGGAATCTACTTTAATGAATATTCTGGAGAATCATTTTATCAAGAGAAAAGTCAAGACGTTCTAAAGCGGTTGGATGCAAAAGGACTTCTTACAAAAATGTATGAATGGATTCTTTATTTCCAGTTTTTTAAAATGCCTGATCATTCCTCCTAATGTATTGTATGCCGAGTGAAAGCTGTGTCACTTTAAAGCTAGACGATACCTCCATTTGAACTATGTTTTGTAATATTTCCTGATTTGAATAATTAACGTAACTTTGTGAATACAGGCATGCAGATTTAGAGAAAATTTTCACTCAGAGAAACTGTATTGGAGGGAAGGCAACATATACATCTTTATGCTGAGAAATGGAGTCTGAAATGTTTACAAGACGTGCAGGTCTGAAGTAAATGATAAACTGCCAACTCCTCGTACTTCCATATGTACCTTTGCTTCCGTCCAGTAGACTACATAGGACAGAAGAGAATCCATTAGTACCATCTTTGGACTATTCATTCTGTGGTCTTTTTCATGTATTGCATTAAAGATTCTTTAAGACAATCTGTCCCAACAGGATGTGTCCAGATCTATGTAGATAAAGCTTTCTTTTATTTTTTCAGCCAAAACTATCGTTGGCCATACTCTCTGTGAATTCTGGGATTTTTAATCCAACAAAGTATCAAAAATTCTGGAACACAGATAGGAGTACATGTACTCAGGAGTACAGTTAGGGCAGTGGTGACGAACCTAGGGCACACATGCTGCAGCGGGCACGTGGAGCCCTCTCTGTCGGCATGCAAGCCAAGGTACCCCAGCATCACCCCAGAGCTGAGCATCAGATAACAGCATACATAGGGGCCATACGCATGCTCGGAAAGGAGTAGTGGCATCAGGCGATGACATCACAAGCCGCGATTCATTAGCCATGACTTGTCAGAGCACTCAATCTCTAAAAGATTTCCATCACTGATTTAGGGCATATGTGAATTGAATAAGATCTTGTGTTTGGATGTCTCTTTTTCCTCCTTTGCCATTATAATTTGTAAAGGAATGTTATTCCCCCAAGATTTCTATTTTTGTTATGTATGTAAATTATGTAAATTACCAAACGTGGTAATTTAAAGTCATTTCTGATTAACTGCTGAAGAAGCTAATGTCAAATCTTCAGCTTTGAATTTGATTCATTAAGCTACGGTAGCTTTTATTTTATCCACAAAACCTATTTTGCATGTAATTGCAAGTAAGAAGTTGGAGAAAACAAATTGCAGTTTATTATCCCAGCAGCATTGAAGGAGAGGGAATCCTTTGTCGATGATCATGAAATGGGTGAGAATACTTTTGATGGCCAGGAGCTGTGTTTAATATTGTACAGGTGAACAAGGGTTGTAAATATTGTACAGGTGAACAAGGGCTGTAAATATATGGGTAAACAAGGGCTGTAAATATTGTACAGGTGAACAAGGAGGTAAACTTGGGCTGTATTATATACATGGGACTGTGTTTTTGTTTGGAGGGCACTTTTAAAAAACACAAAGCTTTTTTCCCCAGGACTCACAGTTGCCTTTTTTAATTTCCCATTAACATTAAACCACAACTTCAAAGCATTTTTTTCTTGCAATATCCTTATAGTTTTAATTCTTGAAATAAATTTAATTCTCGAAGCACTGGAACACTCTTTGTTTCTGGCTTGCTATGGAAGTGGATATTAAGAAAGTCAATATATAATTCCTTCTTGGAAATAGATTGTTCAGTGCTTTTTTCACTATTTTCAGAGAAGGAGTGGGAAAAGTTCGTCTTTCTGAAAATGGAGATCTGGTTGCTGTGATGCGTAGCGATGGAACTTCACTTTACTTAACAAGGCAAGCATGTTGTGTGATCATTTATCAATAAACAGCACATGATTTTAATCCTATTCATATATTTAATAGAATATTAAATATGGACAGATATAATCACAAACTGCTCGTGATTTTAAAGGATAACGTAGAATATTTTTTAAAAAAATAAATAAAATAAATGAATATTGCTTTTGGAGAATTTTATTTGTTCTTCTTGTTTCATTTCTAGAGATCTTGCTGCTGCTATAGACCGAATGGAAAAATATAAGCCTGACGTTATGTTATATGTCGTAGGTATTCTTATGGTTTATATTTGGTAGAGGATGATGATGTTAATGTACATTTTACCTGCATCGAAGCATTTTAAGAAATTTTATTAGATTTGAGCTAACCATTTCAAAAGATATGATATCATACTGTGCTGATCACCAATAAGGGAGAATATTTGTAACTCAGAGTTCTGTGATCATATACTGATCACTCCCAGCTTCTCTAAGCTTGATAGGCACTGCTGGTAGATTCAGGAAACCTGAAATTCAGTGACATCATATCAATGTCTTGTTTAACAAAACTAGTTTTTTCCAACCAAGTGTCCTTTAATTGTGTTGGACAGTAATCTCCATTGGTTTTTAACTTTACAAGAAGAGGAAATGAGATCTTGCATAGTAACTCTTGATAATAGTCCCATGACAAAACATCTGTCTTTAGTCTTATTTGATGTAGTTGCTTCTGCTCGTAGGACAGCCAAAATAATACCAGCCCTTTAACACTCCAAAATAGAAGGAGAAGCTTTTGCTCATTACCCTTATTTGCAAAGTCTCCCACTCAAATAAAACCCATGTTTCTTTTATCACTGCTGATTCATAGTGCTGGATAATGTAATTTAAAGTTCTAAAATCAAGGTTTTCTGAGGCTTCTATGGAGATAAAATAGGACAGAACAGGGCAAGATACCTTATTTGACCAGGTGTGATTAGACACACAAGAAATTTTTCTCCAGTGCAGATACTGACAGTGTAGTTTCAGTTTCAGTTTATTAATATTTATATCCCGCCCTTCTCCCCAAGGGGACTCAGGGCGGCTTACAGGCAACAT
>JANHFO010005924.1:371944-382488 GCA_032468095.1 Pareas carinatus | reverse complement strand
TATTATTATTATTATTTATATACCGCTTAACAGTGCCTTACACTAGTCTCTAAGTGGTTTACACAGTCAGCATATTGCCCCCAACAATCTGGATCCTCATTTTAGAAACTAATTATAAGAATTCTTCCTGTGAGTTGTTTAAAATCCTATTTAATGACCCTTTGAAGCTATGATGGCACTTAAAATAATCACCATACTCACATTTATGACTATTGTAGCATCCCTGCAGTCAAACGATCAGAATTCAGACGCTTGGCAACCAGGATGTATTTATAACAGTTGCAACATCCTGGGGTCACATGACCACCATTTATGACCATCCCAGCTGGCATCCAATGAGCAAAGTCCATGGATGAAGCTGGATTCATTTAACAACTCCCTGATTTACTTAACTACTATGATGATTTACTTAACAACTGTGGCAAAAAGGTTGTAAAATCAGATGTGATTTTCTTCGCAAGCACATTGCTTAAAGACAGAGGTTCCAGTTCAAATCCGTGTTCCTGAGTTAAGAACTACCTATGGTTAAGTAGTCATGGTTAAAAAATATATACAGGTAGTTTACAAATGTTTATTGATAAAATATGAGATATGGGAAGAAAACCTCACTTGAAATGTTAGAGAAGGTGACAAGTTACTGAAATTATACTTCTCTTGATGAAAGGGACAATAATTTCTTTAGTATATCTTTTTAATTTTTTTTCTTATATTATTTCTTCTTACCCCGCCCTCTGCTTTACTCTGCACTTTTCAATTTTGTTATTTTATATAGCTTTCTTAGTTTGTATTAGTTTTTGAATCTTTGTATTTTTCATCTTTAATTTAAAAATATTTAAAAAGAGTGCTTGATGATGTAAATTATACCTTCCAGGGTATATGTAAGACCCTTGCTGCAAGTTCTGTTCCAGTGTGTATATATGCCATATTTTACTATGTAATGGTAAATGATATCTGTAGATGGAAAGAATATGTTCATGTACTATTTAAACTCTTTTCCTACAGGTGAAATTTTTTTTGATATTGACAGTGGCCGAAATGCCCCCCTCCACTCCCCACCCACTGAGCATTACACAATTGTCTTCAACACTTTCGTCATGATGCAGTTGTTCAATGAAATCAATGCTCGCAAAATTCATGGGGAAAGGAACGTATTTGAGGCCATCTTCCGGAATCCAATCTTCTGTACAGTGGTGCTAGGAACTTTTGTTGCCCAGGTAAATGAAATGGTCTTGGATGGGTTTGTAGGAAAGGAGAGATTGTGAAATGGGAAATTGGTCCACCCTTCATCCCACCAAACATACTTTAAATTGCAATGTTCACTAAATATCATAGTCCCTTGCAAGGCTGATAATATCCTTACAAGTGTAGGACTTAGAGCGTAGGACTTAAGAGCGGTGTTTTTAACCTTGAAAACTTAAGCAAGGTTGGTTGGGGAATCTGAGGGGTTGAAGTCTACACATTTTAAAGTTCCCAAAGTTGAGAAACACTGACTTATAGTATACAATCTTAGGGAAAAACATGTTTGGCTGACTTTATGAAAAATAAGCAGGATAGAAGCCAGTCTAGTATGTTCTAACAAGTGGCAGCAAAACTAAGAAGATTCCTCCCTTTGAGAGAGAGAAATACTAATCCATCATGAAAAGAACCTCCTCCTCTACATCTTATTGGATGGACCAAAACTGTTTGCTACTCCATTTATATGTAAGAGGAATATGCAACTGTCTTGGTTGTGTTTGAAAGTTTCCTCTTGAAATGCTGGGTCAAATTACTGAGCTGATCTGAGAAGAAAAAAAACAAAGCAGAAAAGGGAAACACTTGGGGGAAAAAAACTCAAGATTAGGAGAATGGGAAAATTTGTTCTTATCTGGAACCCAATGATTTTTTTTCTTTCATGACCAGGGTAAGAGATAATCACAGTAGCTTTGGATCAGAAGTAGAATTCATTTGGTTTATTATCTCTGGGCTAATTCATACTCTACCAAAAGTCATTACAATAACTTCCTTGAGTGGATCTGCCACTTCCACTATCATGGTTTAGTCTGAACGTGAAAGACACTAATCCTGTTGACTACACATTGATTAGATGTTGTTGTATTTATAAGTTTGTTTTATAGAATACAGCCTTTGATACAACAATATAGCTAAATGTTATTTCTAGCAAATATTCCTATAAGATGAACTTCCAATTTATACCTTTGGTATATCTGAATTTCCTAACAGTTTTTGCTTCTGTATGTATTTGTTATTACTTAACCTGTTAGGTGCATTTTTTCTTACATGACAAAGGATTTTATTTTTGAGCTCTGTGAGTTGAGAAAACCTCCAACCTACTTGGTAGTAGCATTTAATAGAAGAATCTGTCACCAAGCAGAAAAAAAATTATCTCATGTCTGAGAACGTAAATGTATGTTCTCTTTCCTTTCATAACCTCATTTGAAGTTATGAATTACAGCCATTTTTTAATCCCCTTAGATTAACAATATTGACCAGAGACTTGCAATTTTTACAGTCAGCAGGCTTATTGTGCAGATGTTTTATTTCATTTACATTCCTTTTCTATAAATAGGTTCTGCCATTCACCCACTAGAATAGTCAGGCTCAATTGCATTATATGCATTTCAGCTTACTGCTTTGGATGGTGGTTTGCCTAAGCCAGTCTTAACCAACCTGGTTTTGCTAGATATACTGCAATTTTCCATTTCTAAATCAGCTAACTGGGAATATGGGGAGTTTACAGTTTAACAAACCTGAAGGACAATGGATTGTGAAAGGCTAGATGAGTACAGTTTTTAAATTCCATAAAGAATACACTTTCAGAGTATAATTATTGGTTCAACTCTTTTTTAAAACTGATATTTTCCCCATTGTTTCTTTTTCTTTAAATATTTCAGATTATTATTGTGGAGTTCGGCGGTAAACCATTTAGTTGCTCTGGACTTACCATGAGTCAGTGGCTTTGGTGTGTTTTCATTGGTGTAGGAGAGCTGCTTTGGGGACAGGTAAGAAAGTGAATATTTCACATTTATTTAAACAATTAGTTTTGTTTCCACGTTGTCCAATTCTGTGTTAATTGTTGCCAATCTAATTTCTTTGTAAAAATTCAAAAAGAATCTTTACCTTTCTGTTTGCTCCTTTTTAACTGCTTAAGTAGCAATATTATCAATTACATTGCTAACATATCCAAATTCAATGTGAGATTGTAGCAGAGTACCACTTTCATTTTACTCATAACTTCCTGTACATATTTTATGTTAAAATACACATTTTAATGCTTTGTGTCATATTTTTCAAAGTTGAAAAGTATATTACAGAATTAAGAGATGTATGAAAGTTAAAGGATAACTGTTCCAATCTATCTGTTACTTACAAGATACAAATAGGGTCATTTTGTATAAATATGCAAATTGATTCATATCCTCAAATATTCCAATTGAGTCACTATGGGAAGTTTTTCCAACTGAGAATAAATTTACCAGTAACTCTGGGGAATCATATGCTGTTAGTTTCTCATTATGAAAACAGTTTGCTTTTATTCATCACCCCTATACTTTCATCATTTCTGTCTTTTGAGAAAAATGTTTTTTTTCTTCTAAGCCTTTATATTTGCCTTTCTTTTGAAGTTGAAATCCTTTACAGAAACAAATACACATGGAACAGCCTTATAGCCAGTTTCAAAATTGTAACAAATGTGTTTGCTATTTTGTAGGACAGTGAGACCCTGAAGCAGTCCAAAAGGCAGACTTGAAATGATTTAGAAAATAAATGTTAAAAGTGTAATGATGCCGATCAAACTGGCATGTTGCAAATGTACAGAACTGTTGGGAATCTTTACCTGACTAGATATTCAGACGTATTGAACAAATAAAGTCAAACCAGCCACAGAATAATTCCGAAGAATTAATTCTGAGCATTCAATTTCTGTAGTTGATCAACTCTATTCCAACAAGTCGACTGAAGTTCCTGAAAGAGGCTGGTCATGGAATTACCAAAGAAGATATTCCAGAAGAAGAGTTGCCTGAGGGCCTAGATGAAATTGACCATGCTGAAATGGAGCTTCGACGAGGACAGATCCTGTGGTTCCGTGGTCTGAACAGAATACAGACTCAGGTATGGCACCGATTTTTTTCTCTCTCTTATGCAGTGCAGCTTGTAGTAGTGCTGTGACTGTGCTTAAGTAAGACCAGTCTAAGGATACACAGTGGAAGAATGTGACATCCCTGTTGCTGAAGCGGTTGAGATCAACTAGCCATATGGTTTAAACTAGCAGTATTTGTGCAACTGGAGTTAACTGGATGCATTCCGCTGAGGAGCACTTCTGTGACTCCATCCTTACCTTGAAGAAAGTTCTCCCTATAGGACTCCCACAAGAAATCTATTCCAAAAGATAAGAAGATGTGAGGAGAAGGGTATGTAGTCATGCTAGTTTTTATGAGATGCTAATGCAAGGCTGACAATAAAGACTATATGCTGCTTGGTTTTTTTTCCCTCGGCCATTATCCAGCCTTCAAATTTTAAAAAAGGTGTTGTTCCTGCTTCTGCCTGAGAAAGGATGTTCTAGGACCACTACCTAGCAGAGATTACTGGTATAATAAACAACAAGAAGCTGGGAAAAGAGGACAGTTTGAGGATTGAGAAGCACTGAGCTTTTTGCGCTAGAAATCCCAAAAACTTAATGTTAGCATTCTCTTCCCCTTCATAAAATTATTGTTTGTCGCACAGTCATTATTATTATTAGGATTTTTTAAAGATGCCCCACTTCAAAAGATTCTCAAAAGAACATGCCATTTTTTCGTTACTATAGGACCCTGTTTCTCAGCTATGACAACTTTAAGAGGCATGTACGTCAACTCCCAGAATTTTCCATGGCTGGCTAGGGAGTTGTCCATACATCTTGAGGTTGCCATGGCTGAAAAACACAGCTGGAGGAGTTTATCTCCACAGTAGAAAACTAAGCCCTAAAACAAGGAATATTGTTTTGAATGTACTTATGTCTGGGAATTTTAATGTATGTCATCTTGAAAATGGGTCTATGTATAAAGGATGATTAAAATAAAACAAAATGTATGAATATGGGTACAAACTAAAAGCAAAAGATGCAAACGAGGTCAATGAATCCAATGAAAATATCATAGGCTGCATGTGTTTACTGAACTCTGGTACTGTCTTTTATTAGCAAAGCAAAGTCACATTTGCATGTCACACGCTGCCTGAGAGATGCCACAGAGGTAGTTGTGAGACCTGAAGTGCACAAAATGCTTTCAAGATCAGAACTGCAGAATGCTTGAACACATAGCTTGGTTTAGTACTTTAAGCAGATTTGCTCAAAATCTTTGGAAGGAGAATCATTCAGAAGTGTTATACCCTCCTCTTTCTATTCCAGACTCACCTGTGGATGGTAGGTACAAATAGATATAAACTGGAATTTGTAAAACTGGGTTAGTTTTGTATGATGGTGTTATAAAAATGAGAGGGGAAAGAAACCCTATCAAGGTAATGAGGAAGGAGGGGTGATCCTGTCCACTTTGTGAAGGAATCAGTCCATTGATGGAGCTTTCCTTGCCCACTGACTTTAAAAGCACTGCCAGCTATGGCAAGTCTCACATCTTAGAAGGGTGGTTGTGGTTGTGGTGATTATTATTACTATTAATAATATGACATGCAAACCAGCCTTCAATCTGAAAAACAAAGCTTACAGAATTGCAGTTTTCCCAAAATAGCTTATATTTATTTATCTATCTCTCTCTCTCTCTCATCCTCCCCAAGAAATATAGCTGGGATTCTTTTTTATCGCTTACATGATTGAACTGCAGAATGCACCATGTTTTCCCTTCTTACTTTCCAATCGAGACAAAACGGTTTGCTAGTAACCTAGAACACCAGGGGTTGTATCAAGACAGCAGCATTTCTATGCCTGTATTTGCAAAATCTGGAATAATAAGGTGGAAAAAAAATCTTCTACTATGAAACCCCTGCATGCTAATATGTCTTTGCTGCTTTGGGATGACTTGATCAGCTGCGATTAATTCTGCTTGGTTACTATATTACTCATTTCCTAACACAGGCTAAAAAGAAATGTCCCACTATGATCCCAGCGTTTGTACTTTAGAGATAAACGTAGCGCACACCACATTTATATTGCCTGTTTTTGACTGACATCGATATCTTTTAAGGACATTTGTATTAGAGCAAACTTTTGGAAATGTGTTATCCCACTGATGTTTCCAGATGTGCATGCTGCACTTTTGCATCATACAGTATTTTGCTTACATGCACATTTTCTCCACATTTCACGGTACTTGCAGAGTACCTTTATTTCAAGTTCTTTTGTCCTGCTGCTTCACTCTGCCTAATAACTCTGTAGGCACATATATGCAGTTATATTGTCCTAAAAGCCTAAATATATTCCTAGGATTTCTTACAGAAATAAGATGAGCAAGAGCAGGAATGTTTTCTCCCCTCAAAAATTAATATTCTCATATGCAAACAGCTAGACTCTAGTAGGCAGCAAGTTGAATTGGGGAACTGAAGAAAAAAGACTGGAATCTCTTTGCTTAACAGCTTTCCCTTTGGATTAACTGCTGAAACTGTGGGGAAGGGGCTGTACTGGGTTTCTCCGTTTTCCCCTTCCACTTTTGTTCCTTATGGTATGTATCTGTATCTCCTTTGTCTGTCAGCTTCCCCTTCCACTGTCCTAATTCCTTTTCCTCTTTTGATTGTGGGACAAAGCTATCTCACTCTCTGATTCTTTGCAGATGGACGTAGTTTACACATTCCAGACCGGCGCCTCCTCTTTACAGGGAGCCCTCAGGAGACAGCCTTCCATCGTGAGCCAACACCACGATGTAAAAAATGTTTCTAGCCCAACCCATGTAGCTCTTTCCTCCGTCAATTCCACTCCCACCACTTCTGCTGCTGCTGCTGCTGCTGCATCTCCTCCTGCGGGCAGTGAGTGATAGTCTATTCAATGCATGACTTCCTAATAACCACCAAAGGCACTCGCACAAAGCTAACCAAACCTGTTCTTTTTTTCCCTTTTCTTTTAACATATAATTGGATTCATGGTTTCTTATCTTGAGAATTGGGAGGAAGTACAGGAAAAAAAAACCAATTTTTTCTCTATTTCTTTGCGTTGTATAACTTTTTAAAAAAATCTTGCACCCTTAACGTTGTTTTAAAATTCTTTCTGGTTCTTTCTTTACCTTTTGTCCTTCCCTATTGCAACTCCTTTCCTTCCTGCAGGATTGAACTAGAATTCCCAAATTCCCTGTAGGGATTTTTAAAAATCTGATGCCTTTTTTAGAAGAAAAGATGGAACCTATAGTAATAAAGTGACTCTTTACTGAACCATAAATGTGAAAATATGAAAATAAAGGCGTGCAATAGCAGGCTTAGCTTTTTTGCATTCATATTATTCCATAATGGAAAGTAAATTTGCCCCTGAACAAGTAGCGTTCTGCAAGCTTTACTAACTGAACATTTACCCTTTCTGAACTCTGTGGAAATTATTTCTGAATAAACTTGCAACATAACATTTTCTGAAAGCTTTATCCTGGACCCTTAAAAGTCATTGGACACTCCTTGCACCCTAAACTCCCCTTCCATGTAAGAAGCTCAACCATAACTAGGTAGGAGGGGGGCAAATATATGCCACAAAGCAGATAAACTTATGTATACTGTTGGAGTGAAAAGGTTCTATTTATACAAATGGGTATACTGTTTAGATTTTTTTAACAAATTGATTTCACTAAAATACTGAGTTTATCAAATGATTTATGACATGCCAGTTAAAATCTTTTCAGCTTTCTAGTTTGGAGTGTATTGATTATTTATAAAACTTTCTGTATACCAATCTCAAGACCAGCCATATGAAGAATTCCTAAATTTTGTGTTGTGCTTCTGCATAATTAAGCAGTTTAATTGTTCAGAAATTAAACTTTGTATTATTGAAGCAGTAATTATTGCTTTATGAAGAGATGGGAGGCCTACAGCATGTCTTGCAAAATAACACTTGTAAAAGAAACCTTACTAATTTTTCCCATTTTAATTAAGTGCTGCTTTGTATGTCTTCATGGAACTGGCAACCAGTTGTGTTTTGCTATCCAACAAATAGTATCCTTTTCTTCTCCAGAAAAGTTGGCTTAAAAACAAGTTTTGCAGCTATGGTTGTACATTTTTACAGTTTTTTTTTTTAAAAAAAATCTGTTCAGTATGTGTTTTTATGCAACATGCACTCATTTGTTTACCTCACCCTTCTTCAGAATTCAAGGAGAAAATTTGAAAATGATTTACATCATGTATTTCACTAATATTGATATTTTTCATTTATCTACAAATATCATTTCTGGAAGAACACACCCCCTGGCATTTGTTTCTCTGCATCCAAAGAAAGGAATTAATTTATTTAAAATTATATATTCATTTTTTAATTTTGTCCACCACATTTAAGGAACAGCATGGCTCAAGGAAGCATTAATTTGTATATGAAGAAGAAATTTTATTTAAATGGAAATACAATTTCCCACTATATAATAATTATATCAAATACTATGTTTTTCAATTTATGAATTATCTATGCAGTTGTCTCAATCTTTTTTGCTGCTCTTACAAAGCTACCTGTCCATGTCTCTCCTTCATATGTCTGGCCCTCCTTCCTTCTCTCTCCCAGTACTTCTTGGAAAGTTCTACAGTCCTTAAAACAATTGCAGTGTGCTTGAAGGGTGATTTAGAGAAACAGTAAATTGCAATAGAGAGTATATCTTGTTCCTGACAGATTATAATTAAGGATTGTTTTCTGATAAGATTCTGAAGGAACTAATGTCCTCATATTTTCAGAGTACTAAATAGCCTATTCCACTCAAAAGAAAATGGGAAAGGTATCTGTTTTCATTTTCTGTCTACTAATGAAACAGACATGAGCAGATTGGTATAGGACTAATGTACACTTTTTTAGTTTTGATGAGGGATCAGACTTGTTGAGAAGTACAAGCCTCTTTATTATTTTGAACACTCTTTTGAGTATATAAATAATTGAACACATGCTTTATTTCTTATTTACCTGTAGTATGCTTTGTCTTGACACAAATGATGTAGATTTCTAGAAACTAGTTCAGTGTCCTAAAATAACATTAATGACATGAAGCAAGGTAGGTAGCCTACTCATGCCCCGCTCTTTTGAATTTCATCCCATGGGGAAAAGAAGAGGGAAAAGATACTTTGCATGACTAATGATGTAAGGGGAGATCTTTATAGGAGTCAGGTGTAGTGCTGCAGTAGAAAAACAGAGGTTGTATGACCCTTTCCTCCTGCCATCAGTTACCTCAGGTGGGGAAGTCTCAGTGCCTGAGTTCTCTTGTAACTGAGCGGCCCCTTCTGAGTAGTTTCCACTGAGACTAGAAAAACTCTACTGTTGCCTAAAAAAAGGCAAAACTGTTATATGAAAAACAACTTTTCTACTTCTGTCGATCCATTGATTCATTTGTTTGGAATCAAGATAGAGAAAGCATGCCCCAGGAAAAGGGGAAAACCCCTATTTTAGATTACTATGGATCCTGATCTCAATTTTAGTTTTTGTAGAGTTATGTTAGCAGGTGATATATTCAGGCTCAAATTGGGTACAGTGATCACGGTATTTGTTGGCATCTTCCTAAAAGAATCATGTTTTTTTCTAGTCTCTTGCCGTATTTACATAAGGTCAGAAAAATACACTTAAGGAGGCAATGCTGAGCCTTCTACAGAGATATTTAATCAAAACTATGTTTTCATGGACATCAGGTATAAATCTGACCTTTCCCAATAATCCTTATCCACTGGAAACAATCCCATGAGATAGATTAGGCAGAGAGAGTGTTCCCAAAATCATCCAGTGGTGCTCAAGTCCAAATTCAATACTTAACTATTCTTCTGCATTGGCTTTCAAGACTCTTGGGGGGAGAGAAATACTTACATGATTCCCACCCCCCTATCTCCTCTAATCCCAATTTAGATTGGAGAGAGATAAACTTTCAAATTACGTTAAAAAATCACTGAAATTGTATCATGGAAGCTGTTTCTCCCCAATGCAAATTGCAAATGGAAAAATTAAGAATGGATCATAATCACAGTAAGGATAAATGGTTACAGCTCCTGAACTTTTCATACTAGGATGGCAATCTAAATCATTTACTCTTATGTAGAAAAAAAGAGCAAAACCAGGTGCCCATTTCATGTTAAAAATAGTATGATTTTGAGTTCCACATTG
Source organism: Pareas carinatus (assembly GCA_032468095.1). Classification (NCBI taxonomy): domain Eukaryota; kingdom Metazoa; phylum Chordata; class Lepidosauria; order Squamata; family Pareidae; genus Pareas; species Pareas carinatus. The sequence continues at coordinate 372,251 of JANHFO010005924.1, read as the reverse complement.
TAAGACAGAGTTGAGAACCTACGGTTTTCTGCGTGATAACTTTTTGAAATCAGATCCATGCGAAACCTTTGTTGGTTATTTCTTTAAAATGAAAGCAAGTTAGAAATTTCAGTAAATCACAGCATGCTAAGTAAAACTTGACAGCAAATGTAAAAGAGTAGCTAGAGATCATGAGAACATAGAGGCTAAGCAAGTAGCAGACTTTAAAGCAATTGAGAGCTTACATATCTTCTATATATATAAAAATGCAGACACCGTTTGTGTCTGGTAAGTAATCCCGGAAAGTACTGAACCGATTGGGTTCAGA
>JANHFO010005924.1:342647-360691 GCA_032468095.1 Pareas carinatus | reverse complement strand
AAGTCTTCTCCAACCACGTATATTCGGAAAGCAAAATTGGAATAAATAATGTAACATACCATTTGCTTCCTGAGACCACGCACTTGGTGTATGAGCTTAAATATGCTGCTTTCAGTAGAATCTTGTGCAATTTGGCTGGTTTGGGTTGAGTTGCAAGCTCTAGGCTGCCCCTTAAGCCAAAGCAGCATGATTAAAAATAACCAATAAAATGAATCAGCATAACACAGAAGTCTGCTCTCTTTGAAACCAGCAAAATAGTTTCTAAATAGGGAAAGTATTTGTCGAAATTGCAGAACACCAGGAATTTCCAAAGAACCTGAAGTTTCTTCTCATACAAGTTATCCATTTCTGATGAACTCTGAATGATAAGGCCCTTCCTAAAATACAGCATGGCATGTAAATGTCACCAAAGCTATCTTTGCTTTCAAAAACATCAAGTAAATTTAAACATGATATGGTTATTCACACTAGCTGCATCGCTATGCATTCCTAAGTGTCTTTTCTATGCTGCCATACCAAGCCAAATTAAAATTCTCATGATGGTTACCTGTTATCTGTAGTGAACGTGTTCTGTGGTTATTCGTTTCTATGTCATTGGTGCTCCTTTACATGCCATATGAAAGCTGCCATTTCAGTGCCTTTCAACCAGCCCATCACTGCCTAGGTATGCTGATCTGTCTTCTGCAGATTGAGTAACACTAGCTGTTTGCAATTACTATTCCTTGAATTGCATGGTTTAAAAATGTATCAGGATATTAGGGTCCCAACCAATCCTAATAATACCATATTTGGACTCTGATTTCCAAGAGTGAAAGAGTAATAAATGTATACTTGAGTAGCTCTATGTGAGTAAATGGATATATACTAATCACCCTCTTAATTTATACACATTTGGTAGCATTACAGATACAGTTTTGCCTCTTCACCATTCTATTTTGCTCTACAAATATGGAGGTTTTCTGCATTATCAGAGCCTTCTATCTCAGCAGAGGCACCCTGAATTACTACTCTGAAGAAATCCGATTTCTAAATTACAAGACCTTCCAAGAGTTGGCACAAGCAATTTCTGTCAAATGGATGAGAGGCTGATGATTGGACGGGGCAGAGCTACTGCTCTTCTTCCCATCCTGCCTTGTGTAGATGCCATGTATTCTCGAATGCCTGAAGAGGGCCATTAAAAAATAAAGTATGTGCAGACAATTCACAAATAGACATCTATTTTAAAAGAATGACAGTTGGAAGGGACCTTGGAGGTCTTGTAATCCAACTCCTTGCTCAAACAGGGACGCTATACCATTTAAGAAAAACGGTTGTCAAATCCCTTCTTAAAAATCTCTAGTGTTAGAGCACCTACAACCTCTGAAGGCGAGCCATTCCACTGGGTAATTGTTCTAACTATCAAAACATTTATTACTTCTAAGTTGGTCTACTCCTTGATTAGTTTCTATCAAAAGACACGCCTTTGAAGCAGTTAAATAAACTAAAATATCATTGGGGAGGGGGTTATGTGTTCTATAAAAATAATCCTTTGTGAGTTAGTATTGAAAAAGAGCAAAATGCAGGAGTGAAAGAACAGATCTGAGGAGATAGTAAGAAAATATCCAAATCAAAGCAGATGCCAATATGTGTTTCTTGAGTTAATTGGTTTCAGCAGACAAAACTAACTTAGGCCAATTAAGTAAAACTGCAATATTTTGCACTGACCTTAGTGTTGTGTGTTTCTCTTGATCTTCATTGTCATAGAATCATTTCTCGTCTTTTGAGAAAGCAAAATTGTTTCTTGGTTATTTTTTGGCTAATTTGTTAGGTGCTTTTGGGCCTTGCCATTAGCTAAACTCAGCTTCCCGATCTGTTTCATTGATTGGCTGATGTAAATTTTTAGAAAATGGTATTGTAATGCCTTAGTCAGGCCATTAATTTCCCTACCTTTAAACAAAAATTGGACCAAGTGGATCATTGCACTGCTTCAATTTGTGACATGAATAATAATAATTACAAATAAAGGTGAAACTGAGCAAAGCCTCAATAGATATCAGTGCCAACTATTTGCTGCCTCTGTCCTTGATGTCTGTCATTGTCATTTGGTCCTTCACAGTGTATCACTGACAAGTTCAGACTGAACTTGTGAGGCCATCCATTTATGGGCAAGCATTTTTTTTTAATATTGTAAATAAAAAGATACAAAATGAAGCCCATTTCTTTCTCACTTCCTGTTATGTTTTTGGATGTATCCAACCTCTGCTCTGATGGCTGATTCTCTTCTTAATCTCCTTGTTCTAAAATGTGCATATTTGTGGTTCACAGTTTGCGATGAGAAGAGTCTCATTCCAAATTGCAGGATAATGCTGTTGTGTATCTAGTGTGTCCTTTCACAATGTTTTTTTCCCTTAACCTAGTTTTCTTTAGATGTAATAGACTTCAGTTGGATCCACTTACTAGATGGACTCATAATGAATCCCTTTTATATTGGATTGCCGTTTATCTTTCCTGCTAAAAGCCAAGAAAAGATTCTTTACTAGATGGGGTTATTAAAAGAACATTTCAAAAGAGCAAGTGTCAAATGGTTTTGGAACTGAAGTTGTTTGATTTCACTGCCAAAACTAAGTACATGGGTACTTGCTCTAATTACTTCAGCTCCCAAAATTCTAAACAACAGCAATTTTGAGAATTAAAGTCCACACATCAAGATGGGGACCAGGTTGGGAAAAGCTGGAGTGGAGGGTATTAAGAATATATTGGAAGGTTGTCCAATATTTCCTTTACAGTGCAAGGATTCGTTGAAGCAAGGTAGTGGGGCTGCATAAATCACTCGGTGGGATGTAAGTCAACACACACACACACTGAAAAAGCACAAAATGAACTTTACCTCAGTGCCTAGTGTGAAAGGAAATGCTTTAATCCTGCCAGTATGTTCTTACAATGTGAGAAAGGGGCCTTCAAATGCTGCAATTATATATAGAACTCCAAGTAAGCTCCGAGTTAATTGGGAAGAACTACAGGTGAAACTCAAAAAATTAGAATATGTGCAAAAGTTCATTTATTTCGGTAATGCAACTTAAAAGGTGAAACTAATATATGAGATAGACTCATTATATGCAAAGCGAGATAGTTCAAGCCTTGATTTGTCATCATTTTGATTATGGCTTACAGCTCATGAAAACCTCAAATTCACAATCTCAGAGCCCATTTCCACAAATTCAACTAATTACTAATTGGCAATTCATGTATATTACTTTCCCCAAACTTCTTGACCTATCTGCAGACCCCCTGGCAACTTGCCCCCAGCCCAAGGGGTCCCCGGATCATAGTTTGAAAACCTCTAGATGACTATTTCTAACTATGATCATCAATACAGCTGGAGGTATTCCCACAAAGGCTGAAAACCCAATAAGGAGAACCTTACTCTTGCAACACCAGAAGTGAGAGCATGGCCACAGGACAGAAGTTCATTATGGTTACGCAGCTATTTTCTGGCTTGTTTTCAGTGCCCGGGAATCTCTGAAGTGCTGTGAATCTAATTTGCCTAGTATATTTTTGATCTCCACTTGACCAAGATGAAATTGCATTCAGTGGTTAAGTGAACCAACTGTCTGCAATCTACTCTGCTGACCCTACTAGTTTTTAAATATGTCCTATACACTGGCTTGTGTCATTGGCTCAATTCTGTCTGTTCTGCCCTGTAAATGTATTTATTATTTATTACTTCGCCCTTCTCCCAAAGGACACAGGGCAGTGTACAGCCAAAATAAAACACAAACATAAATACAGTACTAAAAAACCTTAAAAGAATTAAATATGTCGGCTGAATAAAAGATTAAAATTGTCAATTAAAAATGTTAAAACCGAATTACAATATAAAAGAGGAATCAGGACAGCCCGGCTTGGGTGAATAACAGCGTCTTTAAGGCCCGACGGAAGGCCTGGAAGAGGCATCTCTGTGTCTGGGTGTTCGTATGTGTCTCACATCCCTTCGTTGACTATTCTAGTCTGTAAGTCAAAAGGTAATTCAAGCATTGGTAATGTGAATAGGCTTTTTGGCTTGGATCAATAAACACACAGAAATAAGCCAGTTTTGTTTATCACACAGCCTCTATGATGGGGGGGGGCGATCTGGCTTGTGCCTCCTTGTCTAGGTAGAAACGAGCTGAATCAGAAGCTGCTAGGGACAGAGTCCCCAAATCTAAACACAACTTGGTGTATTCTATCAAATGTAGAACTGTTGCTGTGTGTTCTCTACTTAGCCAAACACAGTAATTTTTTTTTCCAATTTCTACTATGTCAAATATTTGTAATAAGGTGAGTTTCATCTAAATTTGATTTCTTGCTGAATTCAACCATCCTAATCTAGCTGAAATGCAGGGTTTTTTTTAGCTCCTTTCAAAATCTGGTTAGGATTGTAACCAGATTTAAAGAAGCCACAGATGATATACTATTAGGTAAATTAAAATACACAATTTTTTACTAATGGAACACTTTTTCTGAACCACGCCTCCTTCACTTTGTAAGCTATTAGCTCATGCAGATATTTGAAAGAAGTGATTTTAAAAATGCAGGTGTTCATATAAATGCCTCTTTTTGAAAGGCCAACACTACTGTATCTTAAAGTCATCTGTGGCTGCTTTAGAAACTGCTCCCAGTAGTTAACTCTCCCTATATTTTTCAATTGTCTGAATCACGTTTTCAGGTGCAGCTTTCAGTGGGATGTTGAGAAATTGCAGCAGCAACTTTACACATCAATCAGAACTGCAAAGAAAAACCACAGAATGTATCCCCTATCTGAATAAGGAAAACTGATGTAGGCCACATAATGACTTATGTGGGCATGTGTGCCATCACCCCAGCACAGATTTTTTTACTAGAAAGCCAGAGGGATGCAAGGCTCCTCTCCCCTCCCCTTCTCCATGTGCGCTTGAGGACATTTCTGACATCACACACCCCTCTCCCCAGCAGCCCAATGTTTGAGATAGGCGGGTGGCTCAAATGTGGCGTGGAGTCTGTGGCGAAGTGCTGTGTTGGCACTTTGCGATAAATAAGTGGCTTTTGGTTTGCGCTTTGGGCACTTGGTCTCTTAAAAGTTCGCCATCACTGATCTAGGTTCTTCTGAGAACAAAAACTCAGCTTTGTTAAAAAGTTTCAGGCTGCAAATACCAGAAGAAATATTCTGATGCTAGAAATGAACTTATTCTCTCAATATAAACCTTTTGAAATTGCAATAGCACTATCTATGCTCAAGTAAGATACCTTGAGGAAACTTAAGTTTACAGCATGTGCCTTTCCCATACAGACACCAAACTTTACCTGCAGCTTCCAGAAGTGCTCCAAAAATTACTGCTTGAATTCTAGTTTTAGGATACACAGGCAGTACAATGGTTATTGCGATCAGGACCTCCCATCAGTGAATTAAAGTCTGATGTGCCCACACCACCTTAGAACAGCAGTTCTGGAGGTTACAGTTGTAGTCATTAAGTGAAACTCATACGGTCATTAGGCACAACATCACGTGATCTACCATTTGTGACATCCTGCCAGTTTCCCTTTTGACTGCTTGCTGAAAGCTGGCCATGAAGGTCCATGGGGATGCTGCATTGGCAACAACTTTTGAGAATTGGACGTAAGCCACCTCAGTCAGTACCATCATAACATCAGTCATGGAATGGTTATTAACTAAGCATTATGGAACAGTGATGACGAACCTTTTGGGCTTGTGTCAAAAATTCAAAAAAATGCCTCTGCTGAATTGTCACCCCCCACTCACAAACAATTCTCTATTCCACCCCCCACCCACCAGGGCACATCTAGGCCATCCTGAAGAGTGGCACTCAGCAGCAGGGCTGAGACTGAACCCAAAGTAAAGGCCTGAGCCTTAATTTCAGCCCTAGCACCACCGCTGCCACTCAAAAAGTCTGCCTTGCACCATTCCCCAATGACAATTGCCCCTATATCCCAGTGCCCCCCAGAATCTGCCACATGGTGGTCTGTGTGTGTTGACGGGCCCCTGTAGCCTACTCCACAAGGCCTCCTTGGAGCAGCTTTGGCGTTGTTTTCCATGTCCTCTGCAGCTTCCAAAAGCATGCCCCATTCTCATGCAATTTTCCAAGACTCTGGAAGCCACACAAGAGCACAATCCCCTCACAGGACTTCTGAAGGGTTTGGAGGCCTCATGAGGGCAACCCCCTCCCCCATTGTGCAGACTGAGAACTGGGTGTGCTTTTGTGAGTAGTAAATGAGTATTGGCGAATGCCTGTGTCCACCCAAAAAAATTGTGACAAAAGTTTGCCATTTGGAATCCTGCAATGCCCTTGAAGCTTGATTCTGGTTTTATTTCTTACAATGCTTGTCCTCCAAGCATGTCACTTAGAAGCTAGGTGCTCCTCTGATATATCTATACCCTTTATAAATCTCAAGACGGAGAACATACCTAATACTATTGCTTCCTCTTCCCATTTCCTCCACAACAATCCTGTGAGGTGGGTTGGGCTGAGAGAGCAATTGACCCAAAGTCACCCAACTGGCTTCCAAAGATAAGGCGGGACTTACCGGTTTCTAGCCTGGTACCATTCTTGGACTGACATTCATGAAGTGTTCGGCATAAAGAAGAAAATGAAATAATGGAACAAAGCATAGTCAGGCACTTGGAACCTGTGCAGGATGTTTCACACAACAAAAGCCCATGCTGAAAAAGTTGTAACCGGTTGCAACATTCAACTGTATCTGAGAAGCCAGCCTCATGTAACATGAAAGATGTTTGCAAGATGGGTAATCAAATTTGCATTCCTGATGCCAATGTTGTTGAGTAGTTAACAGTTAAATTAAAACCACATCAAGTTAAAAATCTTAGCAGCATGCCAAAGATTACTACCCCAGTGCATTTGTTTTAACTAGTGGCTAGAAAAAAAACTTAGGGGCTTATATAGAAGAGAATGTTACACAAACACTTCAACATCACAAAGGATGTTACTGCTTTTTGAATATTTTTTAAAGCATAATTTTAAAGAAACATTTTAAACCAGAAGGTAAATGCTAACACATAACTACTAGAATATAGGGGGGGAAGGAAAGTGACCAAAGAAAAGCAGATGAAAAAAGGGAAAAATTAAAATAGAAAAGTATAAAGTGGCGGTCAATGTTTTTCACAGCTGTTCTAAGCATATATATACCTTAACCTCTCTCTAGTTACATTTTGCTCTTTCCACAATCTAACCTGTCCAAACCCGTTTTTTTTTCATTTTCATACAAAAAGTTCTAAGAGGCTTTCAGTCACAATAAATGTATTCTTTTCTCTTACCAAAGAAGTTAATTTATCAGCCTTTTAGTTGAATAATCCAATTATTGGCCTGAATATTATCTGGAAATGCTTGATCTTTCTCCCCAATTTGGTTTATAGATGAAAGTTGTAACTGATTAGTGCAAAATTCCATTCTGTTACTCAAGATGCTGAAGTGCCACTTCACATGAACAGTGTTAAATTTTAAATACATCATCAAATCCTCGCATTGTCTTTGGTTTCTTCATCCAGGCTTCTACAACCACATAGTGTAAAAATATGAAATGAGAATTGCTTGGGATTAATGGAAATGGAAAGTACTCTGAAATATCTGATACATGTAAAAGGCAGAACACGCTTTGGGCTTGAGACTGTCTTGTAGGTTAGGGGTAGGGTTAGACTTTACAGAATGACCATAAGAAAGTCAAGAGAAGGGCATAACCCTCTACAAGACTGTAATTTCTGCTGTTGGGAGAAAAGAGGTAAAGTCTGAAAACCACAGCGCAGCCTTTTTTAACCATATATTCTTAAACTGCACTTACAGTAAAGCGAGTATAACTGGTTCAGGAACCACGCTTGTAATCCAAAGCACTCGTATATCAAAGCAAATTTCTCCATAAGAAATAATGGAAACTAAGCTGATTCGTTCCGCAACCATCCTCCCTCCTTCTGCTCTTTCCTCTTCTTCCCCTCCTTTTCAGGATTTGTGAAAGTCAGCTGGGGCTCTGGGGGCTTCCCTCTGTGCCCAACAGCTGATTTGTAACTTTGGAAACAAAATAACATGGCCCCTAAAACAAAACCCCAACCACAAAAGAAAGCAAGTGAGCTGCACTCTAGATGCTGGAATATAAAAAAAACACTTTTCCCCCTTAATTCTAAGCCGGCAGAGAAAGAGAACGCCTTCAAATCTACAGTGTTGCAAGGGGCTCATTAACATGAAGGAAGCTACTGCCAATTCATCTTGAAGCAAATGTTGCCAATAATCCAAAACTGAAGAGATTGAGCCAGTAAAACAAAAACAAAAGGTAATTAAAATCTATATTCCCCCACTCCGTTCTTTCTGTGCAGTTGGCTCAGATCTTTTCAATTCTATCAGCTATCTCCTGTAATCTGGCTTGGGAAGAAAATCCTGGAAACAAGCTGATTTGGCTGCTGGTGCTCAGCTGGGCTCTGAGACTTCCCACTGCAAACTGCTGACTGTTGAGCATCCTCAGCTAGGCTCTGCTACATTCGGAATGCAAGACATCGCTCATCTATCAAGTTAAAATTTATTTAAAATGTTTCCTCATCTTGCAAAACTCGCAGACCAAGTTGCTCACAATCCAAGGTTTTACTGAACTTCCTAAGTATCCCAGTTTCTGTGCTTCTCTTCCTATTTTTTTACTTGTATCAAATTTTCAGTTCGAAGTCTGGAAGTTTTCTTGTATTCTCAGGGACTAAAAATATATATTGCATGAAGGAGTTGTAGAGTAGAAAATTTGTATTAGGTTAACCATGAGAATGTTAAAGTTATGCAAATATACTTGCATATGAAATACTTTTTTTCACTTAGCAAGCACTTTAAGTTAAAAATAGCTTAACAAGGAGGCTCAAAGAGTATCATCAAGATAGTTATTGCATGATAAAAGTTTAACACCTGCAGAATAAAATTATCATAGGACACTCTTGGGTATTTTTGTCGCAACAACCCCATTGTTAGGATTTATAACTATGAAAGTAAACCTTAAATCCTAATTAACAAATTATTGTGTTCACATAACAAGATAGTCAAACATATGATTTAAGGTGATGACCCAGTTATTATTACTATTTAGACTTATATACCACTTAACAGTGCTTTACAGTACTCTCCAAGCGGTTTACACAGTCAGCATATTGCCCCCAACAATCTGGGTCCTCATTTTACCGACTTCGGAAGGATGGAAGGCTAAGTCAACCTAGAGCCAGTGAGAATCGAACTGCTGAATGTTTGATGGCTAATGGCAGTTGGCAGAAATAGCCTGCAGTACTGCTTTTAACCACTGCACCATCTTATGGCAGTGCTTGAATTCAGTGCTAGTTCAGCCTACTCTAGATAGGTGTTCCACTAAATTATGTTCTCTACCATCATATAGGAACAACACTTAAAAAATTTCTTACGTTAGATTTATTTAAAACACAAATTATTTTGTTGAACTGTTTAAACATCTGATTCAGATACAATGATTTAAATAAAAATATGTACAGAAAAAAAGAGTATGTAAAAACCTGGTGGAATTCTCTTATGCAGAAGAGAGAAAAGGGAGGAAAACTGACCTCAAACAGAAGATTCTGCTTAAGCAAACTAGAACACCTGCAATAACATGAAAAATTCTTTCAGTCCCAAATGCCTATTAGTTTCCATTTTAAATCAGCTAAAATTCCTATTGCCATTTAGCTTGCTGAAGAATTATTTCCAACTTCTTGTGCCCAATGTGAAGACAAACAGTTCATTCAGGATAGCTTTTTTAAAATATTTAAGTCTTTTGCGTTTTTTTTAAAGAGGCAATATTTCAAACTGAACTGGCAAAGCATTAGCTTCCCTCCCCTTGCCTGTTAAGCTTAATATATTTACATTAGAATCAAGCAACTGTCCCCCCTCCCACCCTGAGGCTAGGAATATAAACAAAAAACACATCATGTATTATTTCTTAACCCCCTAAGTTGTAACTGGCAGGATTGGGGAATTAAACTCATTAGAAACAATAGTATTAAGAATGGAAAAATATCATACAAAATACAAGAATTGCAGGATACACAATATTCCCAAGTCTTCATTTGGCCATAGCTGAGTCCGTGAGGAAATTCAGAATATACAATGTAGCTCAAAATGATGTTATGGAAAAAGTTTGTTAAGTGAGCAACTAAAGAACCAGAAAATCTACTAAAGAGCCTGAAACTGACAGAGACATCTCCAATTGTTTAAGATGTCAGAGGGCAAGTCCCAAGGTTGGCTTAAAATGATCCATGCAGCGCCAGCAGTACAGGCCATATTCACTGCTGAGGGGAAAAAAAACCTTTGAATAAATTTTGCACATCTTTTTAGGGCAAGTTTTTAATTATAATTCAAATGAATAAATTAGAAAGGGGTTTTTAAGTTTTTCCTCATGAATTTCTATATGCTAGATGAAACCAGTCAAAATGGCGCAAGATGAGTGGGATGAGAATAAAATGTGCTATTCCATCTTCTATATAAATGTTGCTTCATTTTCAACAGTATAAGGATAGAAGTTCCACATGTAGTCAGCTTGGTCCAAGTTTACTTTTCCTTCCTCTGCATTATGAATAGTTCTGCCGTTTTTAGAATTTTTTTTTTAAATTACATAACCGGAGAAGTGACTCAAAACTGAAAAAAATAACCCCCAAAAGCAAAAGAAAGTTCTGAAATACACAGAAATTATGAGCCACACAGCTGAAATACGGGTATGACAATTCAGTAGAAAATAAGATGAAGAAAAAGAGATGCTCTGTAGAATTATGAGTAGTCTTGGATCTTCTCTAACTGAAATGTTCATAGTTTCCTTCTGAAAATATTTAAAATGGGCAGGCGCAATAGTTGGGAGGTATCTCTGACCAGCAGGGTAATTCAAAATAAACTAATGCAGCCAAGTTCTTCAAGCAGTTTCAAGTGTGCTTTAAGACTTGTTATAATTCCTCTACTAAAAAGGGTAATCCAACAAAACATACACCTTTTATTTTCTCTCAAAATGAAGCTGTAGCAAATCAACTGTCAATCATTTCAGAGAGTTCAAGCAGGAGCTCATCCTCATCTTTTCCTGGATCTAAATCAATCTCTGCTTCCAATTTGCCTCCTGAGATTTCCCAAATCAGCTTATCAAAGTCATCTTCAACTGAAGATTGAATCTTCCCAGTTCCTGTTGAGCTCAGTCTGCGGGTCTTTGCTGCTGCTGCTGCACGGGAAGAACTTGGGTTTGCTATCTCTGCTTGCAATGTGGAGGCTACCTGGTTTTCCAGGTACAGCTCCGAGCTTCATAAAGAGGGGGAGAAAAAACAATTATACATCTCTAAGTAGAAAACAGACATCAAGTGTAAATCTTTGCAGGATTTTCAGTTCAAGTAAAATGGTGTGGGGCTGAACCATTGGACATGTTAATAAATAAATAAATAAAAACTATTGGACAAATAGAGGCCAAGTACAAATTATGTTATGGAAATATCTAAGTCATATAACAAGCCCAGGATGTGTAGGCTGGGGGGGGGGAAGGGCCTATGTTTAAGGGATTGGACTTAATCTGTATTTCCCCAGAGCCAAAGTGTTAAAACTACAAGGAGGTAATTCAGGCTAAAAATCAGGAATATTAGCAGTCAGCCAACAGAACATGCTATCCCATAAGATAGGGAATTCTGTTTGATGGAGAGGCTAGATCAGGGGTGCCCAACCCCTGGTTCATGGATGGGCTGCGGCATGCCAGCAACCAATCTGTGCAAACAAGTCAAGTCGCATTCGCAGGATGCACACAAAGCCATACCCTCTCCAGTTCACAGAAAATTCTTATTCCCTGGTGCCCAAAAAGTTGGGGGCCACTGGGCTAGATGGTTCCTGTCAGAAATATGCCACCAAATTCTGCACTGAAGAGGTTTGGACTAGATGATCACTAATGTACCTTCTAACTCTATAATTCTAAAGAAGTGCCATTAGATACTTACTACAATATTTGCAATAAACAGTTCCTATGAGTATTTTTCCACTACATGGCGTACTGCTTGCTTTTAAATGTTCATATTAATTTAAATTGAGCAGTATATAATATACGTGCAAGAGTTAATTGCTATGGGGCATATCAGATAGAATATAAACAGCATAACATCTTGTAGCATTTTGAAAGTATAATATAATTACTTTATTATAAGATTTCATTAGTAAGTCTCTATGTCAGATACACAGAGCTAAAACTGCAAAACCAATTCCAAACGAAACAATTAGGATAGCACAGGATGTTTATCTGTTACTGTACAACTACCAAAATATTACCAATGTTTTAAATCAAGAGATAATCTACAAATTACTGTAAAAGCAAATACGTGGTCTGTTGACATGGAAATCCTACAAGATTAGTTGCGAACTAGTTTAGATTAATTTTGCCTTTTAAACTTTGTTACTTGCAAACCTATAGTGCATCTTCAAAACTAATAGCAAGTTCAATTTCACATAAGAAATTTGAAATATCTACAGATTAGGATGCTTTAGAATCTATAGCCAGAAACATTTCAGTTTTGCTTTATCACAACGACTGACCAGAAATCACTAGGGGAAAACCTTTCTAGCTACTTATATTTGATTTTTAAAAATGTGTTTGTGACATATTAAATATATTTCTTTGACAAATACTTTTAGAGTTAGCAATCAAGTACTTAAAATTTTTCAGACTGAATATATTCAAGTTTCTTACAGAATTTTTCTTCAACTTGCGTTCATAAATGTGAAGGGAAAAAATATAAATATCATATGATTCAATTTATGGCAAGTAAACATTCCACTTTGACTTCCTGTTCTATGAGAAAATTCCAATGATAAGAAATAATCATAATTACCTGTTATAATCCACTCTCTTAGGCATAGTGGTTATACTGTCATTTGAAGGATCTGGGATGCTTCCCTAAGGGGAAAAAATAAATAAGCTTACTCCAAGGGTCACTATCACCATAGTTTTTTTATTCCATTGTTCTTCTTTATGCAAAATAATTCATATTCTATCAATATAAAAACAGAACTCTCTAAAGAGGTTTAGATCAAAAAGTGGTCTCTCCCGTCTCATAAAATTGCTACTTCTAGAGGATAGAAAAGCATATATAAAACAGTCTAATGCCCTCAATCATCACAGAATTTTAGTAGCACAATCTAGTAGCTTGAATGTTTTCTTACCAGAGCTGTGTTTTCAGAAGCAAATTCTTTCGTTTGTGTGCTTGTAATAGGACTCAGAGGCTTTACTGCAGCAACAACAGAGGGATGGCTCTCTGAAATCTTTCGCTTCAATGTCTGCTTTGCTGGAGACATGGGCTTCACTCCAGATGGTTTCACATTCATCTTGGGTTTGACTGGGATATAAAAGCAATCCAGTGAAAATGGAGTGGTAATCTCTCTGTTAATGTTGCACAAGATGTTTGAAAAAACACTTCTTAGAAGAGACCTATTTTAATCAATTCCAAATTTTAATGTATGAAAATATTTAAAATTACATTTCTAGAGTGATGACAAAAATACTATCTAAGAATTTGTCCCACACTTCAATGCTTCCCACAAAAAAATGAATTATATAAAAACTGCAATATCCTGGAGAGAAAGTAGGACTAGAAATATCTCATCATAGAGGCAGAACTTCTCAATGGGAAGAAATAATAGCTGAAAATGAAGTCAGCTTTCTGCATTATGAAAAGGGGGAATTTACCTAATAATTATTTTTGAGAACTGAAGATTTTTGTTCTTATCTGTTAATAATATAGATGCTTGAACCCCTGTTCCACCAATATGGACTTTTATACACCTGAAGCAAAGTTGAAGTATAGAAAAGATTGGTATCATTCAATATATAATGAAGTTCTACTTCCCAGGACTATAATCAATACTATTCTTGAAACAATCCGAATACACATATCCATGAATAGAAAAAGAACGTTCCAGATTATTCCAGAACACATACAACAATGCTGTGCTTATTTCCATGAGTTTAACACAAGAGAATGTCTTCCAAGTCAAGTGTTTGCTGATACTTAATTAGGATTATTATTAATTTTTTCTTATGTCAAAGATATATTAAGAAAAGAAATTAAAATATGCAGCTTGCCATTATCTCAAAGATTTGATAAAAATGCAAGTATAATTTGCAGATCAGAAGTGGGGTTTTTTTCTATTTAAAAACAAGGAACTATTCTGGAAAGAGAACCTTACCCTTAGTTCTTGTTTCTGCAGTCTTAGGGCGAAGTTTCAGGTCTTCTGATGTTCCCTCCTGAGACCTCAGCAATCTTTTGGAAAGTGGTCGAGTTTTCCTCGTAGTCACAGGGGATTCAGAATTTGCAGTCAGTTCTGGCATTTTCCCTTCTCCTGTTTCTTCTTCAGCAAGTGGCATAGTCATTTGTAGTTCCTGGGGCTTTTCCTCTTGTTGTTGTTGCTTTAGCCGTTGCTTCTCCTTCCTTATTTCTTCTAAGCTCTTCACATAGACTTTGGAATGTGAATTACTCACAGTATCATTTAAAGGCTGCATAGATGCAAGATAAATACTTTTAGAAAAGCAAGTGTCCAATAAGCGATCAATGTTAAGTCCTTTGAAAAATGCACACGGCTCTTATCACTCCACCGAAATCAAATATAAACCTTTATTATGACTTTTAGAGCAACCAACTCAACTCTCTCAACCAACATTTTTCATGCCATGCAGGTTCCATTTTTTTCAATTAAAAGAACAATCTATGACAACCACCCACATTTTGCTTCTTAGTGGAAGCCTAAAGTCAGAAAGATAAGCAGTTGCAACTGCAGTGGAGATCAGTTGGATTATAATTCCCTACTTAAATCCTGTCTGCTACAATAGACTGAACAGAATACAACTGTATGGAACAAAATTCCACACTAAATATTTGATCTCCATTAAGAGATGTCTTATGTTTTATATTTAGTGGTCTATTTGGTAGCATGATCTGCCATCTTGTAATATGCTGCACGTCAAATGTTGGTTATTATTCATGAAAATGGGATCAAAATAAGCTTAGAAGGGTGAGACTGATGTCTGTTTTATCATGTCAAATACGCCTAACTAAAATACCAGATGGTAGTTTCCAAATATGCTAAATAAAAGGATGAAACAAGGAATGCACACTCACATAAGCTGTCTTCTTAAAGTACAATGAAGCTCACCTTTGTAGCAATGTCTCCTGTGGAAGTTCTTGGAGAAGAGCTCAATACCAGAGTTTTTTCTTCCTTTTCAGGAGCTGTTGAAAAATCACAGGGATAATTCTGAAAAGAACTACATCACCACCCATAGCTATCTATAATGTTTGGAATAATACACTGCAAACCCAGGATGTAGGGCAGTAACAAGCTCTTGAGCATTCAAGAGCCTCCCTATCCCTCTGGAAGGTCGCTAAAAGCAGTGTGACCTGCTTTTTGGATTTTGAGGATTTTCATGGGCGGAAATGGGACACATGGGCTTCTCAGAGGCAAACTGTTGTTATTCTCACCATTAATCCCCATATTTAAAAAATCCCAAACTGAGCTCCTAAAACTGAACTGTTTTGCTACCAAACTCCCATCTGAGTAGTGTGAAGGTCTGCAAATGAGATATGGGATCAAGAGAGTTGGATAGGCTTGTAGGGTGCCCAGACCTCACTATGGAAGAGGAGCAAGCAATTTCTTTTACTTTTCAACTAACTTTCTCATGTTTTGTAACCAAGAAGCATAATATTACTTCTACCCACCTCCATGAAAAGTACAGAAAGTTTGTGAACTCTTTAGAATTATCCATAATCATATAGTACTATGTTCTACAAAATAATTTGATTTTTAAGCTAACTGCTATTAATAGATTCTGAATAGACAGTAAATGTACAAAACAGAATTTTGTGTTGCAAGTGAACATGCTAAACCACTAATCATTATTTTTATTGGACAAACTATCTGAAGTATTAGATGTCACCTTTTTTAACATAAATTATTTTAACCTGCTAATCAATGCTTGTGGGTATTTTGGACCACTCTTCTTGACATAATTGATTCAACTGGATATTTTGTAGGGCTGTGCTGTCCAGAACTGCTCAGTTTGGTCATGTCACATTAGCTCAGACTTTGAGCCGGCCATTTTCAAAAAAAAATTCCTGCTTCAGACATTGTTGTAAATTTATTTTGTATGTTTATAAATACATTTGTTTAAGCTGCAGAAGATGGATAAATATTCTGATATTCCAAAGAATGTGTTGATATAATCCACTGTAGACTATTGTCAGTGCTGTATGCTTAATCAAAATCTCTATCTGTTAACAAGACTAAAATGATAATCCTCTAAGACTAAGTCACGCTACTTCAGAATTAACTATATTTCATCTATAATTCTGGAGAGACCACAAGCTACATGACTGTGTGGCAGCAAAGTTTCATCTTTAAATCATATAATGATTTTTTTTCTGTAGCCACTAATTCTGAAATTATATAACAGGCCTTCAAAATGAAACTGTGCCAAATACATTCTGAATGTATCCTTTAGAAAATAAAACATTTTTATAAGGAAAGTTTTAATACCTGTCATTTTTGTAACATACAACATTCTTCTCCCAGTTATAGTTCGTTCAGATTGCATCTGAGTCTTTGGTGTGCTCTCCAAACTTTGCTGCATGCGGAGAGATTTCTCCTGCTTGATTTCCTCCAGAGTTTTGACATGTACTTCCTTAAAATCCTTGGCTTTGACAGAAGACTCTTCCAATTTTCTTCTTTGGGTTAAAGCTGTACCCAGGAATCCTTCTTTCTGAGGTTCACCCTCGTGCTTTGGTTTTTCGGTTTTTATTCGCTCCTCTTCCATTTGCCTCTGTTTTTTCTCAGCCAAAACTTCAGAAAAGGTTTTGATCCGTACTGTAGGAGGTTTTGACACTGGATTGGGATTTGTTATAGAAGCCATTACAACTTTGGGTTTGGAATGCATTTCTTCCTTTTTTTGACTAGCTTTCTCCAAGCGAATTTCTTCAAGTGTTTTAACATAGATTTGACCAGTTGGTTTGGCAGCATTCTCTGCATCACCAAAACAAATAATTAAAAAATATACAAGGACTATATTTTAATATTTCATTAAAATCTCACTTTTAGCCTCCTAGAAGAGTGTGTTCTACTGACACCAACATGTTGCATACACACACACACACACACACTGTTGCTATTCTTTAAGTTTCACTTTAAATGGACTGTGCCTCACAAATATAAACAATTGCTTTCAATGTTTGCAAGATTGTCATTTAGTGACCTAGAAGCTCAAAACCAAAAAGGGTTAAGATGTGAAATATAGGATAAAAATAGATGAACAAGATTCTTCATACCAGCAAGCACAAAACTTCTAAAATTTTAAAAAGGAACTTACAGTACAATGCTCATTGACTATTTTTTTAAAAGGGCTAGGGTTACAGTTCAGTATTCACCTAGCAAGGAATAACATTCAGTCCGATAAAGATGCTTTCTGAACAAACATGCACAGGATTCAGTTAAAAAAACTCACTGTAAAAAAGATTGAAAGGAAGCTTTATTGTATTAAAATAATAGTAGTACCTGTTTCCATATTGTTTTGCTCAGATGGTAATCCCAGCCTTTCTTTAAGAGACCTGGGAACTTGAACTGAAATTAAGAATGATAAAGTCAGTTATACTCACCTTTTATTAAAAAAAGGTTTTTGAAAATCAGACACATGGCTTCTGGCAATTTACATACACCTATTACCCTATATTTTAATATATTAAAGCCTCAAGTATACATACTAGTGCAAAAAAGGATTCTATGCTATACAACTTTGGAGAACATGTGATTCTTTTCTGATAGAATAGGGAAACATATTCTTTCCATTAGATTAAAGCATTAAATTTTATCCACAAAGAATGATCAGAGAGATTTTCTTATTATATAAGATTTATTTATTCTAAGAAAAAATAGCAGCCTTATGAAGCTTTTGAAGTTATTTGGTTACTATAAGAAAAGCTAGGAGGGATTCGACTTCCTGTTCTGGAGGCAACAGGACGTGAGAGAGCGAGCTCTGCCTCTCACGCCTGAAACCCGCTT
>JANHFO010005924.1:327327-340741 GCA_032468095.1 Pareas carinatus | reverse complement strand
ACAGTAGAGAATCAGATAGCTGGATGGTATCACCGATGCAACAGGCATGAGTTTGGGCAGGCTGTGGAAGGCTGTGAGGGACAGAGAGACTTGACAGGCTATGGTCCATGGGGTCGCAAAGAGTCAGACACGACTTAGCGACTGAACAATAACAATTTCTGTTAAATTATTCTTTTAGTCAATGAATGTCAAACCTGTTGCTTGTTGCAAATCACAAATACTACCAAATAAAGTTCCATCATGTCTAGATTTCTATATAAACATAATCCTAATCAACAACAAAAACCAGAACTGTAGTTATTCCACTGCTAGAAGAAATGAAATAAAAAAGCAGAGACAGATTTACCTTGCCTCGTAGATAAAGTTACAGTTCTGACTACAGTCCGGGCATTTTCTTTCTCTGGGCCTGGTTGAGCAATCATTTCAGAAGGAATGTCTGAAGAAAACAAAAAGATGAATGTTGTAACTTTCACTGCAGCTATTATTTAGTATTTGAAGCTTATGTTTACATACTTTGGAAAAAAGCAGCCTAACTGAGAGCCAGTTTGGTCTAATGGTTAAGGCACCAGTCTAGAAATCAGGAAATTGAATTCTAGTTCCTCCTTAGCCATGAAAGTCAGTTGGGTGACTTTAGATCACTCAACTCATCTCATAGATTGATGTTGTGGGGGAAATAGAAGAAGGAAGAAGCATTGAATGTTCTCTGCCTTGAGTTATTTAAAAGAAATTAAAAGGTGGGATAAAAAATATCTTAAAAATTCAATAATGTTTTTTTAGAACAAACTGCACTAGTGGTCCATATACTGTATACTATTATTCCTTGAAACTACCCTTAATACTGCATATACTATGAAAAGCAAAATATCATTTGAGCTTGCAGCTGAAATGGATCTTCATCTTCTTACTCACTAAACCTACAACTCATCATAGCTAAAGGTAAACATAACACTGCAGTCACATTCTTCATTTTATTAAGCAATAACCAAGTAAGATGACATTAGTTTTATCAGGTTATATAGGAGCAACATCTGGAAACTAATTTAAGTAAACCTTTGCAATGGACTTCTCAATGAACACACTCTCCAAGAAAGCATAACTAAAATTATCAAAAATTACAGAATACTATGAAGGAAAGAAAATCAACTAACCATTTTGTTGCTTTGATTTTTCTTTCATTTTCTTTGATTTTATTTGTTCAAGAGTTTTGATTCCAAAATTCAAATTTTTATCTGAAAAATGTAGATATCTGACTGAAATATGCATATATAATTCCAGACACTAAACATTTATAGTATTTGACAAGATTGTAAAATTTTCAAATTTAAGTCAATTGAGGAAATTAATATAATCTTAATATCACATACTTTCTGTTCTTACCTTTATCTTGATTTGGATTAGTCACTGATTTCCGAGTAGAAATTACCCGTACTCCATTTGGACTTTCTGCAGATGGCTGTTGAGCAGGCATTTTAGATTCATCACCTTCTTCAGATAATTGATCTGAAAGGAACAGTAATGTTACTTTAATGCTAATTCTGTTTATTCATAAATATGCAAGTTCTACTTAAATCAGTAGAGGTAAGTTCCCCTTCTTAATGTGTCTAGGACTGCTACTCATTTGCTACCATAATGTCTTATCATAAATGTTATGTAGCCCTAACACTAAAATAAATATTTACTTTCTATATTCATGATGCATGATACTGAGCTATATCTTGGGGTTTCATACTAAATAATGAGAATTCATAATTTACTATTAATTAGGCAATTTCAGACTGCACTTAAAAATTTGGAATAATTTGTAAATGATTAACTGTAAACCTTTTGAAGAATAGTATGCTATTAAGGCAAGCATCAATGTCAAACGTAACTTTATATTTAAAAACAAGTCTGACACCGAATTTAATTTAATTTAATCTAGAATCATTAATGGACTTAAATTTGGGGCATGGGCTTACACCACACCCACAAAACAGTTGGTTTTTTTTCTTTAAAGAAGAAAACTTTATAGCAGATTTTATCTGATTTATTACAAGGATCAGCTTTTTCAGTTCACATGGAAGCTCCTATTGTTTATTCTGATTGATAATTTTTATATTGATTACCTTTGCAAATTCTGGGTTTTTGACAACGGTTTTAAAGTGGTAATTTGATATAATTAATGTAAGATCACATTGATATGCAATAGTAATCAAGTACCATTTTGAAAATTCTTATTGAACTTTATATAGCTTCCATTTTTTTCTATTAAAAAAGGAAACAGCTAAATATGATTCAGTATTCCGTAAAGAAAGTCACTTATTTGTAACAGTAACAGATTCCAGTTTTCATATGAAAATACAGAACAGGTGGCTGAAGTTAATGTTTAAGTTTACATGCAAACACATCTCACTTCTTAAGACAGATTGCATCCTGGGCTTGGGGGAAAAATATTATCCTATTGCCTAGTGAGCAATGGAAGAAGTATCTAATTCTCTGCAAGGAACTCTCATCAAACACAGATTTAAACTGTTCCAAATCCCTCAGCTGTTAAAAAAAATTGCTTACTTTTGAACAGAAATGGAGGCAATGATATCTGGCAATAGAGATGCCATTTGCAAATGTGCTATAGAGCTCATCTGGGCTTCACATCTTTTCTCTTCCTCAACGTTAACAATACAGTTTAATTACAGAAGCAACTGGACATTTTTGGTGTCATGGAAGCAAATGTTAAAACAAAATCAACAGTTTATCCAAATGAAGCCTCAACTGAAGCAACCATCAAAATTATTTGGGAATTCTAGCTAACACCTCTAGATTTCCCCTTTGTAAATTAAAGGTTTGATTTGATGAGTTTGGAAAAAAATGGCCCAAGCAAATGGTCCAGAAAACAGCATCTTCACTTGCTTTTACATTTCATCTGCTATACTTATTCTCCCTTTATTTTAACATTATATTAGGTTGAAAGAATCATACTTAGCTCACCATCATCATCTTCATCATCATCTACTGCATTAATAACAACAGGTGGATGTGTGGGACTGGGAACATTTTCAGAATTTTCCACCTTCATCACTCCACGTAACTGAGGTGATGGGTTGGACTGAACAGAAAGCTTGTTTTGTTGTGCAATCTTCATCTCCTCTTCTGGAGATTCAGGTACATTTGAAAGAACAGCTTAAACAACGAAACAACACCAAACAATCCATTTAGCTTGGTCATACTCAGAATGAATTCATTAAAATCTGAAAATTTAGTAATAACTGACATAAATTCTATGATTTCAACAAGCCTACTCAAAGAACTGCAATGCTTGAATTCAGTCTATTACTCATAATATATACTGGTAGTCCTCAATTCATGACTAGTTGTTAAATGACCACTCAAAGTAACAGTAACAAAGCTTTCTATGTGTACATGCTATTAAGTTAACTGAGTCAAATGGAAAACTTTCAACACAAATAGTTCTACTTCAACAAAAGCCTGGATTTCTTCCATTATACCCTAGATTATAAATCACTTATTAATGTGGAACTGATATCTATTATAAATTGGATACATATGGTGAGGCATTACAATCTGAATGAGTCCATAATAGATTTTGCTATGATATTTACAGAAGCATATAAAAGAATATGACAAAAGAATTCAATCAAATTTATATATAGATGATATTACTGCAATTTTCCAAGGACAAAATTTTAACTTACTCTTACTTGGAGGTAAGAAAAGCCCATCTACAAAACGTCCCTTGTTGTGATGGAAAGCACAGTTCAATTTCTGACAGCCCAATGGCTGATTCTCCCAATAGCATGGTATTTCACTGCGCTTTTTCTGAAGACAAACCACAAGTTATTAATTATAGGCACAGGAGCCTACAAGTTCACAATATTAAGATAGCTGCACATGTAATGCAATACATGATACAAAAAACCCCAACATAAATATGTTTATCGGAAGGCACATATCATAGCTAACAAACAGCTGTCTATAGTTTTTAAAGGTTTCCTGTGTTTTCTGCAGAATACTCCCAAGCCCAAGAGTAGCCGGAAGTAGGCATCTTTTTGCAGCCAGGAGCTGTACCCTACTTGTGCATGCATGTATATGTACATTTCACCGAGGACATAAAAGAAGCATCTCTGGAAGGAATGGAGTAGAATTCTCTTCCATTTCTTAAACCTTGATAAGAGCCACGGTGCTGCAGTGGTTAGAATGCAGTATTGGAGACTAACTCTGCCCACTGCCAGGTTGACTCAGCCTTCCATTCTTCCGAGGTCGGATTGTTGGGGGCAATATGCTGACTCTGTAAACCGCTTAGAGAGGGCGGTAAAGCACCATTCAGGGTTATATACGGTAAGTCTAATTGTTATTGCTATTACTATATTTGTTTTGCTTTTCTTCTTCAAAAGGAACTCCACAAGTCACAAGAAAGGATCTTGGGTTCTGTCATAGATAACTACTGAAAAACAACATTTTGGTGATCATCTCTGCTTAGTACCTTCTGAAAGTACAGTACATATGCCATTATAAAAGTTTTAAAAGCTGCCACGACACAAGCAGATTTCCTCATCAATAAAGCAATAATAATAATATCCGTATAAAATAATTATATTTTTCATAATTTTCAGTTAACACAATAAATGTGATCATGTGAAATAATACTTTATCAAACTTATATGCCATCCAACTCTCAATGGCTCAAAGAAATTACAATCAAATCAATAAAACATAAAAAATAAAAATAAATCAAGCGTGACAACGCGAGGGGTCTCACTCTTGGTTGCCAAAGGCCTGGGTAAAGAGTCATGTCTTCACAGCAGAGTAGCAGCCATCTGAGCCACAGGAAGAACTGTATTCCAGAGGGCAGATGTTGCTACATACACAGAAGGCATGTTTCAAGAGTCCCAACTGAATGGCATTGTTTAATTAAAGGAATCCAGAGTGCACCAATTTTGAAAAACTGAATTGACTGAGCAGATTTCAGGGGAGACAGGAGACTAGGGGTGACATGATAACAGTATTCCAGTATTTGAGGGGCTGCTACAATGAAGAGGGGGTGAACCCATTCTCCAAAGCATCAGAGGGCAGGTGCACTATATAGACTATTTTTGTCATTTAACTATTCCACATTTACACTTTTAATTTTTCTTTCCATGAAGGAGAGGCCTCCGAAACAATGAGAAAGTGGGCAGAATGATTTATAGGCTTTTGCACCTGCAAATACAATAACTGTACATTATAACTTAAAGACAATTAAAGAGATTATAGCCTCTTCCAACTTAGGCTATTAAAATATTTAACAAGGGCACATTTCCATTTTCAACTCTATCTAGAAAGATGTTTTGAAGCTCTGATCCATCAGGAACTACGATTATTTTATGTACAACTGCAATATTATTTCTATGGATGGTCTTTGAACACCCTCTTATTAAAGTCGAAACAAGGCCATAACCAAAGTACTGTAATTTAAGGTAGTCCTCAACTTACAACAGTTCATTTAGTGACTTACTACACCTTTGTAGTATCCCCATGATCATGTGATCAAAATTCAGATCTCTGGCAACTGTTTCATATTTATGACCACTGCTGTATCCCAAGGTCATGTGATCAATGTTTGCAACCTTTTGACAAGTAAAATTAACGAGGAAGCCAGATTCACTTAATAACCATGTTACTAACTTATCAACTGCAGTGATTTACTTAACAACTGTGGCAAGAACGTCATAAAATGGAGCAAAACCCAGTTAGAAAATGCCTCACTTAACAACAGAAATTTTGAGCTCAATTGTGTAGTCAAATACTACCTGTACTTAATTTCAACAATACATGCTTTCCTCCCAAATGCCCAGCTTGTCAGGTTAAATGTACTGCTTTATTATGCTGTTATATTATAAGCACTTACATCAATCTCCATGTGTCTAAAGCGGCAGATACTCCTGAAGCATCGACCTTCCTGCCAGAGGACACACACAGTTTCATTTCCAAGGGCAGCTTCACAGTGACGGAAAGGGCAACTATCTCCCTATGAAAAATGAGAGAGAGTAAATGATTAAGACCTATGGGTGAAATCCAATACCATGCAAGCAGACTTAAATACATAGCACCTTTCCCTCAGTCCATCTCCCTGCATGACACATTGAATTTGAAATGAAACACTCAAGTTGTGAGCAGAGAAGAATGTCAGCTTTAATTCAAGGGGTTTGACAAAAGTGTCAATACTTCACAAACTTAACAAAGCCTCACTTTGCTGACATCTTGAGTGTTTCATTTCAAATTCAATGCGGTAGTATACAGAGGCCAAATGCCAAAAAGCTTATTGTTGTCTCAATATATACAAACCTGACACTCACTCACTCTGTGTGTGCATGTATGTACTTATAAAAATGAAAAACTTAGGAAATAATTTCTAGGTTATATAAAATAAGAAAAAAGCAAGTATATTCTAAATGATGAGTATAGGATCTTTCCTGACTACAAATGAATTATGGTTTAAATAATCAAGTTAAATCAAATCAAAGCTATCCTACTGGGCAATCAAATACACAAAAAGATTTAAGAAAAATATTCTTTGTAGCATAATGATAGCTGTAATAATAAGATGGATGGCAATAATTTCACATCAAAAAAGGAATGATCCAAAATGTAAAAAGGAACTTCAGTCTTCAATCCTGCAATGAATAGCAGCCATCCATTCATTTTTTATGGGAGAATGGTTTACTATACTCCGATCTTACTATAAAGGCCTATTTTATATAATGAAAACAAGTCATGTAAAAGTGGGTTTCTCCCTTTCGCTTAGAAAATAACATAATATTTATATGAGCATAAAAGAATGCAAAATAACTGATTGTATAAGCTCTTTACTAGCATTAGGTGAATAACTATATCCAAAATAAAATAAATGAGACACATCAATTATATATTTGTCTAATATAATCTAACTATTTTTGCATTTCCTATACACAATCATGCTACATATTTTCCATAACTATATCAAAAAATTAACTAAAAATTAACAGAGGGTTGTTAAAATGAATATAGATGCAGTTATTGAGTTTCAGATGAAATGACACACACAGTTAGAGGACTCAAATGCTATGAAAAATACCTTTGTACAAGTAGAGTAGAAATAGAAGTAACAATCATCTCCTTGGTTAGACATATTCAAATGAATTTTCTTCAGGTTTAAAGTGTACAAAACAAATGGCTGAACCCAATTTTGTTTTTTTTTCAGCGATGGTTAATCACAACGGTGTTTAAAATGGCACAATCTTCTATACCGGCAATATCTTCTTTAGAATATAATCCTGAAAAACAAATGAATAAAAGATTTAAATATTACTGAAAGTGTTACATTTGATAGAAAAATTCCATTTCCATAAAAGATTAACTCCTAATATTTAGTGATTTTTTTTAAAAAAAGGAATCAAGTTATTACATGCATTTATAGGTGCACATAAATTTAGAGTTTATCTTGGAGACGATATTAAGGAGCCATAAAGGGGTGGCTTGGAAAAAATATTACATAGTCCAGAGACAGAAGGAAACATGAGAAACTCAAAATAACCTCTGTTTAATTTTGTTTAATATAATTGGACAGAGATAGATTTTCAACATGCCCTACAACAAGCAAGCATTCCTGGAACCCTTGTGATGTCTATTTCTTGACTTGGCCTATCTTGAAGTGCTGAGGTATACACCTTACTTCATAAACTTTAGATGACTTACAATGTGGTAATATCCAAATGCAAGTCAGGATTCTAGCTATCACCTATAAAGGTAGCCCTTGGCTTACAACCTTAATTGAACCTAAAATTACAGTTGTAAATTATGCTGGTTGTTAAGCAGTTCACGTGACCACCCTGATTTTATGGCCGTTTTCATAGTTGTTGTTAAGCGTATGTGGTGATTATAAAGTGAACACTGATTGCTCAGCAAATCCATTGTCTACAATATCATAAATAGTCATGTGAAAAACTAAAATTACTATAAATTACTGCTACCCAAAATGCAATCCTGAGACCACAGGGGAGGGATGGCTATTGAAATTTCAAACTTGGGTCCTAAGTTGCCCTGGAGAGGTCCATCATAACTTTGATCAGTTGATAAACGACAGGTTATAAGTCTAAGATACCTGTAAAACCTATCATGGAATAGGACTGGCTTGTTTGTGGGATGACCTTGTTGTGTCTACACTTGTTTTATGAGGTCCAGCAGGATGAGAATTGTCCAGGTACCTTCCATTGGGTAATGTCATCTAAGGACCCTTCTTGCAATACCTATTCTAACAAACCTGTTAGCCTTCTGAAAGGCATTAAGGACCTGGCTCTTTGCCAAACAATAGGCCTCTGTGAATAGCGAATGCATTTAGTGTAATAATTATTATTTGAGATTTACTCCATGTGTGCAATGTTTTTCAATTTGTCTTTAATATAGTGGCTATTTTATTGACTGTTGGCAGCCCAGAGTCATATGTCAACTTGTGGCCATAGAAATCTATATAATAAAATATTTTAAAATGATATGGTTAAGCAAAATATTATTAAAACATAGACTGAGTTCAACAATACAGACTGAAATACCTTGGCATGATCAGCAGATACTATCTTCAAAAACTTCCAGTTATTTTTCTCCTGTAGGTCGAATCAACACTCAATCCATAAAATAGCAACGGGATAGAAAGACTTTTCTTCCTCACATTGCCAAGGACACAAATCTCATCCTCATTCAAAATTCAGATAAGGGATGAATTACAACTATTGGAAAAAGTAAGTCCATTTGAATAGCCAGAGAAGCTATTAATTGTCTCTTCAAAATAAATAGTTCATTTAAAGAGGAACTTCTGGTTTCAAACCAGCTACAAAGACGATCCGTCTTCCACAGCCAGGGAATGTTAGTTTTTTTTTTAAATTAAAACACAATGTTTCAATTTCTGGTCTTCAAGATCTCTTCACCTATTGAAAAAAAGAAAAAAATCTTCCCCGGTCTTTATTAACTGCATAGTAAAAATATAATAGCTACAAGGTCAGACATGTATAAACACATAAAGTTGCATATTATGTGTTTATACATGTAAAAATGCACGAGAAAGGACAGTATTAATAAGCTGTATTTTAAATAAAATTTGAACAAATCAAACAATCTTCCAAGTCATTAAATTTTTAGATGAAGTTTATCATACAGTACAAACATAAATAGGTATATTCATACTGCATGTGAGACTTTACACATAGGTGTGCCTTGTAAGAACTATTTTTAGATAAAATGGATAAACCGTTTGTATATATTATTTGTAATTGCAAAAGCAATATATTTGGCAGCATAACATCAATAAAATTAAGTCTTTTACTTCCAGCCTATTCAAGTTTTTTTTAAAAATCCTCAATTTTGTTCTCATTGTCAGTGCAACATTTCCCTAAAAAAAAGATGTTGCTGCTTGTCAGCACTAAGATTGAAAGGATGTCACTGATCTAACATCCAAACAATTAATGTCTTTTGAGCCAAAACAAATAAGGTGCACATATGTAATTTTGCATATGTAATTTTTAATGAATGGAGAATAGTAAGTTGGAAAGTTTTGCTCCACACAAAATAATTTGGCTTTGGATATTAATGATAGGATATTTCCCCAACTTTAGAGTAAAGGGATTTTTTTTTAAAAAAATTGTTATTTGCATTGATTTTCAACAATATGATATTAAGAAATGTCACCTGTAAAATTGCTTTACAACTTACATTTCTTTTTTATATATAAACTTGTCTTACTAGTATCACAAAATACTAGTACAGCAGATGGAAAAATCTGAATAAAGGAAAAAGGTTTCTGTCAAATACATATTTGCCATAATCATTCTACTCTAAACAATATATATATAAAATAATAGATTAATGAATTATCTTTAAATGGTAAAAAGGAGTTTTTGAAAAGTTGTCCTTTAGGTACATAAAATTTAACACATGTGCCACAACAAATAAAATTACAATAATTTTGTTAAAAGCATTTCATTTTCATATGCACTGGATAATTTGGGGAATAGTATCCACAGTACCTGTCCATTTAGTACACATCTCAAACATTTTGTATACTATCTGTTGTAATTTAAGAACTTGCCATCTTTCCAACTTAGGTAACAAATAATTGTTACCCTGCGGATTAAGGCAGGACTATTGAACTGTTCCACTTTTGCATTAAAACCACAACTGTTTTAAAGAATGTGAACATATTATTTTTCCCTTTTTAGTACAAAAATAAAGAAGTAATTTGTACATAACTGACAGCAGGGAAGTTAAATTCTGTACTTAAATGACATTTTGTATAAAGCTGAGCAATTCTGAATTCAGTCAGTACAAAATCCTAAAGAAGACCATTAACCTTTTGGAGACCAACTACTATTTCCAGCAATATAATGAATTATCTAAAGACAGAAGCTCTCAGATTCTAATTTTTGGTTCATTTCAACTTGCTCGACTTGACTATGAAACATTAACAATTAGCATGTTCAGATGACACAAGATGTTTGTATGTCGAAGCTGTTAATGTAGAAGAGCATGCAGAGCTGAGGGGCAGAGTTAAAGTCCAACCATTCTTAAATTCCATTGGCCATTATCTGGTGTCAATTTAGTACTGAACTTTAGCTGATTAGATTCTTGTGTATAGGCTTGAGCCTATAATTTTCACATATGGTCCTGATCCTTTGTGCCTAACAGCAAATACTGTACAGGGAATATTTTCAGCTACATTTTAAACTGTTCAAAACAGCCAAAATTAGAGCCATCATTCTGCTAATTAATCTGCCATTTTACAGCACTAATTTACATAACTGCCAAAGCTCTAAGTAAAATTTAATCAAACTGTGAAAATTTGATCTGACCTTGTTTCTTGAGTGGAGAGGTTTGTTGTCCTGAAAGTACTGGTATCCAATTTCTCAGCTATCCCTACCAATATATAGGACAGTATTTATCAATTTAAGTTGCCTAAAACTGTTTTTTATGCTTTGATAATTGTTGCAACTAATTACAACAGTTGCCAAGGGCAGCAAATCTTGACACCCTTTTATGAGGGGAATTTGATTACAGTAATGTTTGCATATATCAAAATACTACCTCTAGAAAGTATTTATAGCATCCATATTTGAGAATTGTAAGTGTATATACATCTCGGAGTAAGTTCCTTTCAACACAACTGAGCTTAATTCTGAATTTCATGGATTTGCATAGGAGCCTACAGAAGTTATTCCCTGAAACAAAAATCTATGAAGTCAAAAAATAATAAGTTAAATTTGCATCCATTTCCATCCATGGGCCCAAAGTGGTATGTTTGTTATGAAAGTCTTTTTGCATGTTCTGGAGGGGAAGAGCAACAGACTTATCAGAAATATCCAATCATCTCCAAAGAGAACAATACTCATATGCAAGGATAGAACTAGTCACTTACAAATTCTATTTGTACTCTACTGTTAGAGAAGCCTATTAAAAAAGGCATGTTTTTACTCTAAACTTTCAATACAAGACAACATAGAATATAGAATGTAAATTCAAAATAAAATGAATTTTCTTTGCCCTATCACTATATTAGGGGCTTTTCTAACACTAACACTATCAATACAAATTTTACTATCACTATCAATACAAATTTTAAATAAAGCCCACTCTGATTCACAAAAGTGCTTGATGTTACATATTAACTAGCTTTTTAAAATTCTATAGAATCTGCCTTATATGTTACAGCACACTGCTCTTCTAGAATACCATTTCTGGAGGTGGTATGTTCTATATGTCAGGAAAACTGGCAAAATAGGTTAGCCAGTCAGGACTGCCCATTTTGCTTTTGTTTTGACACAGCTGTTTAGATATAGAAGCTGTCTACTCATAGCCAGCATTTGTTTTTTATATACACTGTAGCTAATGACACGGTGCACTTGCTCACTGAATATCAAGCACAGTAATCTTCACTTCAATATGGTTTTTACCATATTACTTATTTAGAAAAAGCTCTTCCGGATATGACCCAAAAATGGTTCATCTACAACATAAGTCCCAGTTTAGAATATTTAGCCAGCTTTCTTCGATAACAGCTCTGCAGTCTTTACAGTTTTCTGCACTTACATTGCTACAGAAAGCAATGACAAAAAACTTGACAGTTGCCAAAAAACCTACATGGATCCGTTCCTGTAGCCACTAGGCATCAAACTCACCTTGAGCTCAGATAAAGTGCACTGACTACTCTGCTTATGTATATGTGTTATGTATGTATATACGTATGTATATATGTGTATATACGTATGTATATATGTTGCAACTTTTAGAAAATACAGGAAATAAATCTGTTAATCTACAGCAAACACAAATAAATTATTTCCGATTAGATTAATAAACTGTTTCGGGTCTCTTTGCGCCAGCCTGAACTCTAGAAAGAACCACATTTTCTAACTCACTATAATTACTGTATCCTAGAAAAACTGTTTTTTCAAACTAGTAGGTACAATACTGACTCCTTATCCAATATGTGAATATTAGAAGTTTATCATAAATGTATGCATAATTTACTATAACTTTATTACTAACTTTTTACTCTTTGCACCATTACACTTTTAAGATGCAAGGCAACCGCTGGACAAAGTACCATATATTAAACTTATAAATAATTTATATTTAAATCATTTCCTAGATACAAAACATCTTGCAATCAAAGGGCACTGTCCCTTTCCCTAAAATGGTGTTTTGTGTTTGGCCTAAAAATTGCCAAAAATGTTTCAGAATTCAACGAAGTACAAATTAACTATCCTATAATATTAACCTTTTATATCCTACCGAAACTCCAATGCCAATATCAAATATAAGTACTATTCTGTTTAATAAAAATACGAATATCAAGCAAACAAGCACTGTCTGTAAATAATCAGGTGAGTAATTTTTAAACCCCAAAACCCACCAGCTTTGCCGGCTATTGTTTTTTTCCTCCAAAACCCTTGAGGAACTGAGGAATGGGGCCAAAACAATTACTTAACCCAAGAGGAATTAAGTAGAAGGGGCTGGACTAGAAATACAGTGGTAATGCTGTACCATTTACTACCTAAAAAGGTTTGAAGAAAAGAAACAGAAGAGGGGGTGGGGGGAAGCGGGAGAAGAGATTCTAAATGATAAATTAAAAAGAGCAGCAAAACAGCATTTGCAGAAAGGAGGAACTGGGCGTTAAACGGCAAGTAAAGGCGAGAAGGTGGAAAGGGCGGGCCTCGGGAAAAGCCGGAGCAGGGGAATAAGCCCAGGCCGAGTCCCAGGCTCCGGGGCCTGGAGGAAGGCAAAAAAAGAATTCAGTAACGATTTAGTGAAATTAAAAAACAAAAAAAATGTGAGACTTGGGAAGCCTGCTGTATTTTGTCAGTGGCACCTGTGAAGGAGAGTAAGGTAGTTTCCAAACTAATTTTTTTTTTCCATT
>JANHFO010005924.1:312031-326747 GCA_032468095.1 Pareas carinatus | reverse complement strand
CCTCTCTCCTTCTCTCCACTTCTCTCTCTCTCCCTTCACCCCCTCTATCTCTGTGTTTGTATCTGTCTGTCTTTCTCTCTGTGTGCAAGTCTGTCTGTCATTCTTTGTGCAGGTCTGTCAGTATTTCTCTCTCTGTGTGCCTGTCTTTCATTCTCTCTCTCTCTCTGTCTCTCTCCTAAGCAGGAAGAAATATCATACTAAAATGTGTAGCCGCCATAGGAAGCGGACTGCGCACAGTGTCTTCTGAGAGGGGCGGATGGGCAGCACCAGCATCCTACTCAGGAGGGACCAAAAGGAGCATGAGTCCTGGTGCGCCAAGCACCCAATGGCCCCTTCCGGGAGACCCCGCAAGCATCCCGCTTTTGATGGCAGCTGCAGCCCTGGCCTCTCCCTGCATGCTGGGGGAGCCGATCTGGTTGCAGGTGGGTCTCTCAGATGCTTGTCTGATGCTCTGGGCTGCCCAGGGAAGCTGGACTCATGCTCTCTTTTGGCCCCTCCCGAGCATGACACTCTTGCCACCCGCTCATCCCTGCAGGCTGGGGGAGCCAATTCAGCTGCAGGTGGGTCTCTCAGATGCCTGTCTTCTGCTCTGGGTAGCCCAGGAAAGCCGGACTCACGCTCCCTTTTGGTCCCTCCTGAGAAGGACGCTGTTGCCACCTGCTCATCCCTGTAGGCTGGTGGAGCCAATCCAGCTCTTTGAAACCCCAATGGCCACCCTCTCACACCCACATGCACACCTGCAGCCTGGTTGCGCCGCTTGAGTGGCTTGACCTACTGGTTCAGCTGCCAGTGCATCTTGCCATGTTTCTGCTGCAGAACTGCATATTGCACTCCAGGTTGGTGGCCACCCAGCGAAGGACCGGCCAGTGTAGCAGGTAGCCCAGCAGCAGGAAGCCTGAGCTATGCATGCCCTGCTGCCACCGCCCAGGGCACATTGTTTGCTTGCTTGACCGCCAGATGCTACAAAGGTGTGTATGCCGGCAGAGAGAGCTCTGCATGCCAGCTGTGGCATGCGTGCCATAGGTTCGCCATCACTGCTCTAGAAGTTATGAGTGCTCTGTTTTTAAGGAGAAATTGGATAGCCATTTCTCTGAAATGGTATAGGGTTTCCTGCTTGAGCAGGGAGTTGAACCAGAAGACCTACATAGTCCCTTCCAACTCTGTTTTTCTGTTATTCTATTATTTATCATCCTTCCAGCTGAAAAAGTCCAAACCACAATTATCATGAACAGATCACAATACAAAATCAAAGAATTACTAGAAAGCAAAGAAATCTACATTTTAGTAAACGCCAACCTAATACAGAAACTAGACCACATGATGAAGGGAACCTTTAATGACCTAACCACGAAGGACAGTGACAGATTAAAAAAATAGTGGACTCATCCACCCACGCATCTATAGATGCCTAAAACTACACAAGCTTGATGTACATCTTTGTCCAATTATCATTATCAGGGAACACAACTTACAGTATAGCTAAAGAACTTAAAATAAAGCTTGAGCATCCCACAGAAGGGAACAAATATCAACTCCCTACTACAATGCCTTCATAAAATTAAAGGCATAATAATGGAAGATAAAATTATGATTTCATTGATGTCATAACAGTCTTTACATCAGTAGATCCAGAACTAGTGAAAGAATCCATAGCAGCAATAATAAACAATACATTTGATATAACCAGATACCCTCAGATTAAAATATCAGAATCATTGTTCTGATCAACCTGTATTTCACGACCTACTTTCAATTGGATGAACAAATATATCAACAAATCAGAGAAACACTCTGAGATCCCTATTCCTAGCATTGATACCAGAGAGTGTAAAGCAATGTCTAGAAATTATAGAGAAGACATGATGAAAACTCTTTAATTTCACAATACATGGATAGACTTAATCATAGTTTCAACTGGGAAGCTATGGGTATCCTAGACCAAACTAAATCCAATAATAGGAATTGCAGGAAGCTTGGCACTCAGGCAAATCAACCAAAACCAGGCACATATAATTCAAAAAACACAATAAAAAAGCTTAAAAGGAAACAAAAGGTTGAGATCACCCCCTTGCCAACTATCAACACCCAGATAAGCAGGGCTTAACACCAGGATTAACAATCAAGCAGTAAACAACAACCTAATCAAGAAACTACAAAGGAAAAAACAACAACCCAACCAACAACGAAAGGTCTAAGTACTCTATATAAACAGAGAGCAAACCCCAGTCTCTTCTAGCAACAAAGATGTTACCTAGTCTGGTAATGAAACTTCTGCAAGCAAACAATCAAGTTCAGAGGGTACTAAGGACTCCAAAGAATATTTGCTTCCTATTATGAGAATCTGACTGATCCTTCACAGAGAAACTAGAATATTACATGAGTATATTAATTTTATATGATAATAATTAATACGGTATATTAATTTTACAATATAATAATAATTAATATCATCTATGCTGCCATGAACTCACCATAGTACTCCAGGAGGAAATTGTTGTTTTTACATCAGGATAAAATTCCTGTTTTTTAACTATAGGAATAAAATTGCAACTTTTTTGCAAACATTTAGCAAATCCATTTCTTACCAAATGAATTTTCAGAATTTGCTGTTTAAAGCCTTCTTTTTTAATACATAAATTCCCTTCCCTCTTAATTATTTTCAGGAATCATTAATGATATGTTCATAGAATCAAAATTATTGGGCTCTTTGCATCATCAACTGACTCTTTAATAATCCTCTACAGAATGGAGACAGAACAATCTGTATAAAAAATGAGATGGAAGTAATTAAAAGAGGAAATACATTGCAGTAATCAATTCTACTCTATGTAGAAACTTCACATAGAACAACTTGATTCTGGCATGTTTGAATTCAATAGAAAAAGTAGATGGAGGTGCCCATTTCTGTCAATCTTCATTCAATTCCTCTCAGGCTGACTATCTTGTATAGTGAAGTATCACTGATATAATTACAATATAATATAGGATACATGCATTAATGTAAATGTGTATTAGTTTGAATATCAACAGCAAAATGAATAATTGATTCTTTATTGTCCAAAGAGTAGCATTTCTGAATAAAAGGGAGGTATTAACTAATGCGTAGAAATTATATTTCTATATGTACACTACATTCAGGAGGAAAAATGTAAATAGAACAGAAACTCCAAACTAGCATGTTTCATCTCTTTTCACAGATTAAAAAAAATGTCTGTTTGGAAGAAATGAAAAGCTACAGAATGCAAAGATAGTGGAGGAATTCAATGAGACATCCTGGAAGAAGGTATAGATGCCTGGTTTTCAGCATGAATAGAAATACAGTACATCATGCTGTTGTATTTTATTTGAGTTCATTTGTATGTTAAAGAGTGAGTACTGCATATCAGTCATTCATGCTGAGAAATGTTTAGGGGACAGATATAACAGCGATTTTTTTTTGGTTAAAATTAAAATAGGTTTTAGGTAATATGTGATTGGTGACCATGTGATCATAGTCACCTCGGTATAACCATCTTGATATGTTCATCTTGGTGTGAGACAAATCACCATAGGAAACGTGGCATGGAACAACTTGATACACTCCTCTGAGCACCTCCCTTCATGGGAGTCAGCTGTTGACCACAGGGTCATGACAGGCCATGTCTCCAAATCTGGGTATGACTTTCTACAGGAATTGCCAGTCATTCAGGTCAGATCACGTTTCTCTTCGCAGTTGTCTGTGATGTCGCTGTACTTAGCCATTAGTTAAGATTGAAAACTCTAGTGACTACATGACTCTTCGCTATCAGCTTGTTATTCTCAAGAAGGGGGAGGAAATGCATTGAAGGTGGGAGTAAAGGGTGTAATGGACAATTTAAGATTCTGTCTGCAGACTGTGAGAGCCAGCTGAACACTTCAAGGCTATTTCCAGCAGGTGTGAGACTAAGCAGAAAATTCTCATAACAAAGTGCATTGTTATTTGGATCACATGATGAACTGAAGAAATTGGCCCATGGGAAATCTAATATTCAATTATGTGAACCTTTACCTAGAGGTTTCAGAGTTGGTTTTTCTTTTGACTGTACCTATCCAGTGCATTCAATAAACCTTAAGACTTTTGAAATTGGAATATTCAAGAAGTTTTATTTTGGATTCACTAGTGGGACCAATGACACCATACATGAGAGTTGTGTCCCACCTGCTGCCCAACTACCTTCAGAAGTTGTGGCAGTTTCATTGCTGGTTTTTTTTTAAGAAGAGACTAGACAGCCACTTGACTGAAATGGTGCAGTGTCTCCTGTTTGAACAGGGGGTTGAACTAGAAGGCTTCCAATGTCCCTTCCAGCTCGATTCTGATTGATTAATTGAATAGTAAGGAGAATTTCATATTCCCATATCAGATCCAGTTCTGATACAGCACAAGAGAGAAGCAATTTGCATAAATAATGGTGGCATGTTTAGCACCAGAGATTTCAACTCGCATACACTGTAATTTAAAATGCATATTATGTGGATTATCTGCACTAAAACACAGATTTGAATGGGGTAAAGCAGTGGTCACCAATCTTTTTGACTTCAGGGACCATCAAATTCATAATTTGAAATTCCAAGGATCATCAATATGATTTTTTTTAAAAGGTACAGATATTTGTAAAATAATGATGAGATAATTTCTATTTTATTAATATAAAGTGCACCTATTTAACATAATAAAATTAAGCTCCAGGCACCACGTGAGCTCTGGGCGTCGTGCGGGCTGAGATCCTGATGCTCCTACCAGCTGAGCTCTTGTGGCCCACCCAAATGCTGCTGGAGCCCACTGGTGGACTGCACTCCACCGGTTGCTGACCACTGCGATAGAGGGTGCCAAGTAGTTGTGTAGTTAGTGCTTTAAAGGTAAAGATTTGCCTGTCCAGTCATGTCTGACTATAGGGGATGGTGCTCATCTCCGTTTCTTGGCTGAGGAAACCAGCATTGTCTGAAGACATTTCCAGCATGATTATATGATATTTATCTACTCACATTTGCATGATTTCAAATTGTTAGGTGGACAGCAGCTGTGGCAAGTAATGAGAGCTAACCCCATTGTGCAGTGGTCGGGTTTTGAATCCAAGCTGTCAGCTTTCCAGGTGAAAAGCTCGGCATTTTCAACCACTAAAGTCCCCTACTAGTGAGTGCTTTAGTCTAGCAATATTCCTGTTTATAGGTTAGCAAAAATAAACAAACCTCTTGATCATCTCCTACTGTCATTTCTGGTTCCCTACCTGACACTAGCAAGAGTTCGGCTTTGAGTCACAAAGCCTATTATTTTATGTTCATGCATATTCATTACTTCCATATAGAACCTCCAAAGTGAATTTCAGGCACCCTGAAGTACCTTATAGTTAATTTAGCTAATTTAGAAATCTGTATACTGTCTGTAACTTTAGTTTACCTATCCTTAATTTGAGATTTTTATTTATAATATAAGAGTCTGCTGAACAGCTATGTGAATTTCTAATGAAATCTAGAGAATAATTGGGCTTGTCTATCAAAGTGCTATACTCTATATTTTGTGGAACATAAGCAGAAGATCCTTCTTTTAATCATGCTATTTTCTGCACATAAAGCTTTACAGAGAAATTTTATATATCTTGTGATAACTGAATATTATCTTTTTTCATTATTTACTGCAGATTTGACAAGTCATTGAAGCTACTGACTTTTATCAAAATCATGTATCTTGCCAATTAATCCAGATCTGAAATTTTACTATGATAACACATAATATATTAGTTGCTAACTCATACACACAGGGACATTTTTGTTGAATACAAATTCTTCTTTATTATATTTACTATTGCTCAGCAGACTAATATGAAAGAAAAGTGTGTGTCAGAAGTATAGAACCAATTCAATATATTACATACATCAGAAAATGGACTTATGCGACCTCTTCCATACGTCGGCGGGTCGTGAGGTGCGTGTGTGCGGGAAACAGAGGGCCGTTTTTTCTCCCTTTTTTTCCCTTTCTTTTCTTTTTTTAAAAAAAAGCTTCTCGGCGCCTTTCTCTGAACTCCCTCGTTTTCCTCTCCTGACTCTCGGCCATGGCGTACCGCGGGCAAGGCCAGAAGGTGCAGAAAGTGATGGTGCAGCCTATCGTATCCTTCTGTGGCACGCGAGAGGAAGCGGGCTCTGCTCGGGAAAGGGAGCGGGGGGGGGGGCAAGGCGCGGGAGGGTTGCCCCAACACCCGGGTCTCATGCGTGTGGGGATGGAGGCGAAGGGAGGAAGGAGCGGAAGGCCTCGTGCTGAGAAACTGGCATGTTGCTCGCTTTTCCGCGTTCTCTGGAAGCGCTTTTTTTGAGGGCGGTGGAGGAAAGAAGTTGCCTTGCAGTTAGATCTAAGCTGAACTTCTCTTGGTGACTCGCCCGGCCAGTCAGCCTTGCTCAGGCTAGTTTATTTATTTTATTTATTTTTTGTATACCGCCCTTCTCCCCAAAGGGACCCAGGGCGGTGCACAGCCATATAAAACAATTCACAACAGTTAAGACAAATTGAAAAACAAAAAAAGACACATTAAAAACAATTTAAAATACAATAAAATTCAATGGCTGATTTAGAAACGAAATTTAAAACCAATTTAAACCTGATTAAAATATCGAATTAAAATTAATAACATAAACGGGCAAGGGAAGACGGAGTATCTTAGGTCAGCCCGGCCTGGGCAAACAGATGAGTTATTGGGGAGGGGGTCTAAAATAGGTTATCTGAGAAAACCGCCTTGATCATCTGGGATACAAGATGGAGTGCCCAAATATAATTAATCCCAATGGGAATAGGATTGAAGTAGCTGAAGTCATTCAGAAAAGCAGCTGTTTGTTTAAGTAAGTTTGATTTCACGGTGCCTCAGCCATCAAGATGTTTTCAATTTTGTGTAAGTTCTTGTGTGTAAAACACTTACGGTGCTTGCCCTGTCCCAGTGATGGCGAACCTATGGCATGCGTGCCACAGCGAGCACAGTAGAGCCCTCTCTGCTGGCACGTGAACCAAGCCACCCCTGCATCACCCCAGACCTGAGCATGCCCGGGAAGGAGTAGTGATGCCAGGCAATGATGTCACAGGCCATCCGCATGCTCAGAAAGGGTAGTGGCATCAGGTAATGACATCACGAGGCCACACACATGTTCACAAAGAGTACTGGCACCAGGCAATGATGTCTCAAGCTGCAACTTATCATCTGAGCACTTTGTGTCTAAAAGGTTGGCCATCACTGCCCTATCCTGTTAACTTGGACAGTTGGAACTGGTGTGAAGAAATGCTGAATTTCTGTCAGAATGAATGGGGGCACTCCTTTTCATATATATTTTTTCCTAAATTTATTTGTGATAGAACCTCATTTTTCGCTACCTACAGAATGTAAGTATACCTTATTTAATTTTTCAAATTTAACAATGTACTTGAATAATTGCTGATATTTACGACACTTGCTGTTGTGCTTTTTTGTTCTCTTTGTGCATGTAATACAACCCCTACCCTTTTAAAGCTTTAATAGGAAAGTGGCCAATTAATGGGATTGAAGCAATTTTTATAGATAGCTACAGTAAATACATTAGTGTGCATTTCAGAAATGTTAAAAGTAGTATTTATCATTATAGGTAGCAAAAAATATTGAGACCACAAAAAGTTAAAGGCAGTAATAGTGAGTTTGAGCTTATTATTTTGGTTTCTTTCATAATCCCTGCTTCTAATAAAAATAATTGATGTAAATGGTTTTAAATTAAAATCTCCTTGTTACACCTTGCGTAAATAACTGTTTTTATAAAGGTTTCACTTTCACTGAAAAAATGACAATAGATAAAACTGGGTAAAAACAGTTCTTTTTGTGTGGGGGGTGGGAGAAGAGTTTTACTTCATAATTTCTAGATACCAGAGAGGCACAAGAACTTGGGCCATGCAGATACGATTGTAAGCCTATACAGAATTCCACAATGACATAGCTTCTTTGCTGTTTACTTTGCAGAGATCCCGAATTCAGGTTTGGCTATATGAACAAGTAAACATGCGGATAGAAGGCTGCATCATTGTAAGTATTGTAATTGCTTTCACATACAAGAAAAATATAACTTGAATATGATTGCAAAAAGAGATCTTTTTCTTTGTTTCTTATCTCAGCCTAAATGAAAACATTAATTAGTACAGTAAGTAAACATATTTTTCCTGAACCATCATCATTTAGATTTAATTATGAAAAAGCAATCATTCTAATGTTATCTGAACACTTACCGTTCTTGGGTTAACACTGACTGTGAAAGCCTGCATCAATATATTTTCAGGGGTCTAAAACTGGCCCAACTATTATTATTATTTAGACTTATATACCACTTAATTAAGTACTAAGAGTTATTTTCTTTTTCTGAATATTCAGCTAAATGGTTATTCACTTTTTATTGTTGCTTCTGTGACTTGTTCATGCCATTTCATATATGATACATCATTTTATTATGGGAATTTTGATCATTTAAAAGGGGCAGGATGGAGATATTTTAAATAAAATCAGAATAACCTGTCTCATTTGATAAATCTAACTAAAACCACCATTCTTGCATCTTTGCTATCATCCCTGATGTTGCTTCCTTCCATTAAATGTATTGTCATATTTCTATGTTCTGGTTCACAGGGTTTTGATGAATATATGAATTTAGTCCTGGATGATGCTGAGGAAATTCACTCTAAAACAAAATCGAGAAAACAGCTGGGTAAGTGTACGCTTTTGGGTAGTACATATCAGACATCCTTTGTTTGTTGCTAGTAAAAAAGAAATGCTTATTTAATTTCGTGAAAATCTATAATAGGATTTTCAATTTTTTATTTGAATATCAGTGAACAAGCCACCTAGTAGACTTGGAACTGCCATTTTACAGTACCATATATTTAATGGCACTTTACTTTAGGTGAGTAGCACCCAAAACTGCTGAAAGGTCAAGGATAGCCAAAAGGTGAATACTGCATCCTTCTTTCTTACCAAATATCCATTAAGAAAAGTAGTACAATTTTCCTGTAAAACTTGGCCGGCCAGAACTGAATGTGTGATCCCCCCCCAACGCATTGTAATAGTATTCATTATTTCAGTAATCGCAACTGAAGAAAGCCAAATGAATTATATTGCTAGTCCTATTATCTGATATACATAATAAAACTCCTAATTTTGTTCTTTTAAGAGTTAAAAGATTTGGGTTCAGGACTTATAAACTATGAATTTTGAACTGATTTTCTGATTTCAGTTTCAATATGTAGCAGATAATAAATCCTTTAAACCAGCTGATGTTTCCATATTGAAATCTATTTAGTGTGCAAAATGTGCTTGTGTTCAATACAACATAGTCACTAAAGTACCTAGTACCTGAACACAAAGAATTGTGCATGTTTTTAGAAACACACAAACCTCAACAAAATGGAACCCAAGAAAAATTTGTGTTTAGTTTATTTAAATCTGCTAAAAAAAGAGGCCACTAAATTATATGCACAGCTTCTTCTGAATCTGTTCTCATCAAGCCTGCACAAGTAAATCGGAAATACTGTCCCCACAGGGCAACTTTAGTATCACAAAATTTAGGCTTTTAGTTATATAGAAATGTAATTTTATTAATAAAAGTAAGTATAATATTTATTTCTTGCCCAGCTGTAGCCTGAATGAAATCATTGGTATTGTTCTAGGGTAAAGAATTTATCATTTAAGGATAGTACCACAACGTTTTTGAGAAACCCTTGATTAGATAATATCCTTCATCTATAGAAATAGTTAGACAGTATTCACAATATGCTATATTTATCTAATAATGATTTCTTATTAAGTCAATGAGCTACAATATAGGAATTCCCAACTTTTTTGCAATCAGTAGGGTACGTGTGTTTTCTGTCGTGGTTTTTATAACTTGAAAACAAATATGACTTAATATGGAATCTATCCTATGTGTGCTTTGAAGCACAATTTAAAAATCAGCATGGCACAAAACCATAGCAGACTCTTTGATAGCTTATCTAGAGTTGTGTGATTCTCTTCCTCAGAAGTTTTACTAAAAGCATTACAGCCTATATATCTGAAAATGCATTAAAACAGTACTGGTATATCTACACCATGACTAATAAGAACCGTGTATTTTTTTCTAGTGGAATTGTATTTGCTTATATAGCCTATCCTATTCCGAAGTATTATTGGAATAGTCTTGTGAGAAATTTATGCTAAAATTGGGCTATGGGATATTTAAAATAAGAAAATGTTAATATAATATAATCAACAAGAAATTGTAATACCAGATACAATATTATTAGAACAAATGCACGCACACTTTAATATATTACATTTTTAATCATACTCTTTGCTTTTGCAGGTCGAATCATGTTAAAAGGAGACAATATTACTCTTCTGCAAAGTGTTTCCAACTAGAAAATGCTACCTAGTGTTTCCTGTTGTAATATTAATGTTTAATCTTTTAAGAAAAACATGCTAGCTTAATTCCATCATTTCTGATTTGGTATCTGAGGCAAGAATGAAGTCACCATCTTAGTTCATGCTTCTGTAATTTTCAGTAACTTTTTTACACTGATGTGTAACTATTTCTTTATAAATAAATGTTTTTGTTAATATAAAAAAAGAAAAAAAAGAAAACGGACTTATGCATGGTTGAAAGTGAGTAAATTCAAATATAATATCTCAGAGACAACATTTTAGAGACTCATATTAGGACTCATTTTTAAAACTTGTTCTTCAAAACTTGATAAAGGTTCCTTGTTTTCCAGGAAAAAAAGCAAAACCAAGGAATTAAGGTTTCTGTACGTGCAAGCCCCCTTACTTTTAGCAGAGAAATGAAGCTGTCTATACCAGGTCAGACTACTGACTGGATATGCTGACTGAGATCAATTTCCAAGGGTTTAAGACAAAAGCATTTTTCAGCAGTGTCTAGAGCAGTGGTTCCCAAACTTTTTCAGTCCACTGCCTCCCTGGTGCCACAAACTCATCCTCAGTGCCGCCCACCCTGTATAAATACCATTATTCAGAATAGCGGTTTGCATAACCCACTAAGGAAGATAGTAACAGTAAAATTCAAAACTGTAACAATTAATTGCACATTTATTCAAAATCCAGTTTAAAAATCTTTTTTAGCTAATGTTTATTCAACAAAATTGTTGAATAAGATCCAGTGATACCAGATTTTTAAAGTCTGATAATCATTTATCAAGAACGATCTTCTCTTGGGACCTTTACTAAGGCCTATGTAGGCGCAATCAGGGTGGCTAAGAGAAATTATTTCTCCACTCTGATCGCATCCGTGGAAAACCGCCCCGCGGCCCTGTTTGGGGTGGCCCATTCTCTCCTTTCTTTGGAGGGACGAGATCACCCCTCGCAGGATTCGGCGGAGGAGTTTAGAGGTTATTTCCAGGAGAGGATCGCGCAAATCCGGGATGGTTTGGACTCTGACTGGACAAGTCCAGACGAAGTGATGGATGCAGGTCTTGAGATGTTTTTCTGGGATGAGTTTGAGACGGGTGCAACTGAGGACATGGACAGGATCCTGGGGCGACTGAAGACAACCACATGTTTATTGGACCCGTGCCCCTCCTGGTTGGTGTTGGCTTCTTGGGAGGTGACACGAGGCTGGCTCCAGGGTATTGTGAATGCTTCCTTGCAGGAGGGTGTTGTTCCTACTGTCTTGAAAGAGGCAGTGGTGTGGCCCCTCCTCAAGAAATCTTCACTGGACCCAGCTGATTTAAGTAATTATCGTCCTGTCTCCAATCTCCCCTTTGTGGCGAAGGTTGTTGAGAGTGTGGTTGCATGACAGCTCCCCCGGTTCCTGGATGAATCTGTCTATCTAGACCTGCTCCAATCCAGCTTCAGGCCTGAGTACAACATGAAGACGGCATTGGTCGCATTGGTGGATGATCTCTGGAGGGCCCGGGATAGGGGTTGTTCCTCTATCCTAGTCCTATTAGGCTTCTCAGCAGCTTTTGATACCATCAACCATGATATCATGCTGCTCCGGTTGGGGGTGTTGGGAGTGGGAGGCACCATTTTGTGATGATTCTCCTCCTACCTCTCCGACCGGTCGCAGACAGTGTTGACAGGAGGGCAGAGGTCGACACTGTGGGGCCTCAATTGTGGAGTGCCACAGGGGTTGGTTCTCTCGCCTCTCCTGTTCAACGTTTATATGAAGCCACTGGGTGAGACCATCCGTGGCTTTGGGGTGGAGTACCATCAGTACGCTGATGATACTCAGCTGTACATCTCCACCTCAGGTCAACCCTACAATGCCATCGAGGTGATGTCCCAGTCCTGGAGGCCGTGTGGATCTGGATGGGACACAACAAACTCAAACTCCAAGACCAAGTGGCTATGGCTGCTGGTGTTGCGATATAGCCACCCCGACGATGCCGTCAAGGTGATGTTCCAGTGCCTGGAGTCCATGTGG
The DNA here is from genome assembly GCA_032468095.1 of Pareas carinatus. Classification (NCBI taxonomy): domain Eukaryota; kingdom Metazoa; phylum Chordata; class Lepidosauria; order Squamata; family Pareidae; genus Pareas; species Pareas carinatus. The sequence continues at coordinate 314,324 of JANHFO010005924.1, read as the reverse complement.
ATCTGGATGGGGCGCAACAATCACTGGCTATTGGGGGTGAGACCCTGGCCCCCACGGAAAGGGTCTGCAGCTTGGGGGTCCTCCTGGATGCACGGCTGTCCTTGGCAGATCATGTGGCAGCCATCACCAGGGGGGCTTTTAATCAGGTTTGCCTGATACGCCAGTTGCGCCCCTTTCTAGATCGTGACACCATGCGGACGGCCACTCAGGCACTTGTCACAGCCCACCTGGACTATTGTAATGCTATTTACATGGGGCTCCCCTTGGGTCACATCCGGAGGCTCCAACTCGTACAAAATGCGGCCGTGCAGGGGATTATGGAGGGCCAGTGGTAGGGCCCATGTGGTAGGGCCTCCTGCATGAGCTGCACTGGTTGCCGGTGGGCTTCCGGGTGCGCTTCAAGGTGCTTGTGATGACCTTTAAAGTGCTCCATGGCTTAGGGCCCGGCTATCTACAGGACCGCATTCTGCCAGCCAATACCTCCCACCGACCGGTTCGCTCCCACAGGGAGGGCCTCCTCAGGGTGCCGTCGGCCAGACAATGCTGGCTGGCGACCCCCGGGGGGAGAGCCTTCTCTGGGGCAGCCCCCACCCTCTGGAACGACCTCCCCTCTGAGATCCGTCTTATTTCGGACCTCCGCGCTTTCCGCCGTGCAGTAAAAACACACCTTTTTAACCAGACCGGTTTGGCCTAGTTCACACCTTCCCCCCGTGAAATTTTTACCTCATATGTCAATTTTAAATTCGGTTTTAAATTGGTTTTAATATTGGGTTTGTTTTTAAATTTTTCAGCCACTTTAAATATTTCTTTTTAAATTGCTTTTAAACTTTTGTAATTTGTATACTTTGTTTTATTGGCTGTACACTGCCCTGGAGTTGGGAGGGGCCTTGGAGGTCTTCTAGTCCAACCCCCTGCTCAAACAGGAGACCCTGTACCAGTGATGGCAAACCTACGGCACGCGTGCCACAGCGGCCACACAGAGTCCTCTCTGTCGGCACGCGAGCCAAGTCGTTCCAGCATCGCCTCAGAGCTGAGCATGCTCAGAAAGAGAGTAGCGGCGCCATCATGAGCCGCTACTCATTAGCTGCTACTCGTCCGGGCACTCGGTGCCTAAAAGGGCCGCCATCCCTGCCCTCTAGCCTTTCAGACCGACGGATGTCCGGTCTCTTCTTAAAAACGTCCAGGGTTGGCGCATCCGCAATTTCTGGAAGGAAGCCGTCCCACTGGTTCATTGTCCTCCCTTGTCGCGAACGGTCCTAACTATTTTCCTCCACGATATTGAGTTTATTCGAGGAACGTTAAAATGCAAAGTGCCAAAATATTTTTAGGAAGACAAAATAAAATAAAATAAAATAAACACAACAAGGAAGACATCAAAAAGAAAAAAAGGGTCTTTAAAAAACAAGGTGAAAAAAAAGACGAGCACATATATAGACACAACATCCTCCCTAGTCGAACGCCGATTAATAGAATGGAGCAGTTTTTACTTTCCCACCGTTTGCCAAACAGGCCAAAAGAATTTTAAAACAACCAAACGGCTAAATCTGTTTACAAATTGATAGCCTCTCCTCCATACACTATGTTAATAACAAAATAATTGAGAGGAAAAACTACAAAGGTATTAAATCAAATAATATGGAGAGCGTTTTAAACGGACTGCGCCTGTGCGCGGATGGCCAACTGCGCAGGGCTGGGAGGACACGGCGCTCCAGGGGGTCGGCCCCACTCGGCCCAGGGGACCATCGGCCGCCCCCTCCCCTCTCTGGAAGAGCTCCGCAGCTCCCGCCGTGCAGGGTAACGAAGACCAGGACAAGCCGGCTGAAACAGGGTGGACGGATGGACAGAGATGGCTTTAGATACATAGACAGGATGGGGTACGATAGGATAGAATAAGAATATAATTTTTTACTGGCAAAGTGTGTTTGGACACACAAATAATTTGGGGATAACTTCTGAGAACAGAACAGAATAGAATAGAATAGAATAGAATAGAATAGGGGATGGGATGGGTAGAACAGAACAGAACAGAACAGAACAGAACATACTTTATTGGCCAAGTGTGATTGAACACACAAGGAATTTTGCTCTGGTGCACATGCTCTCAACGTACATATAAGCTGCAAGTGATAAGCTAGTGTGTGTCTGTGTGCGATGTGTGTGTATGTATATATATATAATATGTGTGTGTGTGTTATATACACAGAGAGAGGGAGAGGGGGAGACTGTCGCTCTCTTCAGGGCGCCCTGAGGAGCAGCCAGGCCCCCCCGATGTCCATCGCTGCTTATTACAACG
>JANHFO010005924.1:238643-248876 GCA_032468095.1 Pareas carinatus | reverse complement strand
CACCCAAAGATGCGCTAGGTCTTATTTTCAGGGGATGTCTTATTTTTCCACCGAGGCCGCCCAGAACCGGAAGTCCGGGGTCTTATTATCAGGGAGGTCTTATTTTCGGGGGATGCCTTATAGTTTCACTGAGAGGCAAAACTGTAAGTAGGTCTTATTTTTGGAGGATGTCTTACTTTCGGGGAAACAGCGTAGTAACCTCAAGGGTTATATCTCTTAAAGTAATACCTAATTGATTCAAAAGAGTATTGGTTTAAGATGTGTGCTAATACAGAACATGACATTTTTACAGTGGTAAGAGAAGGAATAGCAAAGAACTGAGGGTGGCTGTCACAGGCCTTGTTCAGGGTTTGTCAAGATTCAGTGACACAATTGAACTTTTTTTTGCTACTTTGATGGATGGATTTGGTGATAACTTAAGAAATACAAAACTTATGATCTCCAGTAATATTTTAATTATTGGCTATTGAGTTTGCATTGGTGAATTGAACTAATTAATATCTGTTTGTAAGTCAGAGATAACTATTTCCCCAAACAACAAAACTGACAGTGCCTGAATCTGCTATCTACATACCACACTTCAATTCCGTGACCCCCCCCCTGCTTTTTTTCTCCACTTATGTCGGTGTGAGATTTCATACAAATGGGAACAGAAGATTTTCATGTCTAATCATCTTATTTTGTTTAGAGTTCATGTACAGCTAGTTAAAAGCTTCACCTTATCACGGAAGATGTTATTTCCTGATTTCAGATCTTGAGATTTTCACATGGTGCCAGTTCTAGGGTGGATATTTTTGCTGCTGGCACTTTAACCACCCTTGCAAAATAAATAGAAGAGATAGTCAGGCTTTGGCCAGGAAGGGTGGCAGCACTAGAGTGAGAATAGCAGGATGTATGCCACAAAGAAATAACAGTGAAGGGGTAGAAAAGTTGCAAAACCACTACTGAGAGAGTCTGGCACTATTCAAAGATTTCAGTTTGGGGTTAATAAATAATTTTTACTTGGCCTTCAGTGACTATTCTGACTAGCTATGCAAATTTGCCTCTGAGGGCAAGCTTCTTTGAGAAGAAAAATTCCACTGATGTGTGAGAAATAATGCTAGGTGTTAAGTCGAGAGGCCGATGAAGCCATTACTGTACTCTTTCAGTGAAACATAGGTGGATTTCTTTTGTATAGGGTTGTTGCCAAGCAGCAGCAACATATCTGTCATTCTGGTTCAAACCGGAATCCCAACTAAACAATCGATCAGTGTTGTCTTTTTTAGAGTTGAGTACATTGTTAGAATCAGTTTGCTCAAGATGTTTATAATGGATCAATCCATCAAATTGCATTCTTTCACTACCACAACAGAATGATTAGGTGTCTGATAATTTGAAATGCTCAGTACCAAAATGCAAGCAAAATGAACCACATGAGCACTGAATGTAGCCTTAATTGATATAAAATGACTTTAACATATAGATATGGCTGTATTGCTGAAATATACAATAATTCTTCTTCATAAAGTTCTCACACTCAAGAGTTATTTGGTAACTATAAAAAGAAAAAAAGCAGATCAGAAAAGCAGCCTCAGCTGGACTTTTTCTCCCTCTCTCAGACTTATAGGGTCATTAATATCAATCATGGGAAGGAATCTTGACTTGTTTTTGTTTTTTAAAGCCATATTCCTTTAAAAAATAAAGTTTACAAAAGTTCATGCTGCTAGTAAACCAGCTTGGGTGGATTGTTTCCCTGAAAGGTAATAATGATAATTTGTGGCGATGATTGTGTTTGGAAACAGTTTATTTTTCCTTATAAACTGAACATTATTTTATAGAGTTGGACGTAAGTCACTTGGAATTAAATCTTGGTTTAATTGAGGATGGAGTAGTAGAAGTCATCCTATCTCTGAGACATCTCAGGCAAAATTTGTAAGTAGAGCATGCATGATTTGGGTCTTTGCATCCCTATTTCAAGATTCTTGCTGCAGAACTGATAGGGTCGTCTTCTGATTGATGTAGGTTAAGATGAAAAAGTATTCTTTTTTTAAAAAAGACAAAAAATAAAACACAGTTGGATCTACATGAACCAATAGTTCCACTAGGGTCAAGCAACTTTATATGTTCAATCTAGAAAGTCATGAGCTGGGTTCACACTTTGAATTGAAGTATAATATACAGTATATTAGTTTTGGCTAAGCGTATTGTGTGATTTTTAAACTGTGTTTTAGGACTTCATATGATGTACCCAGGAATTTACTCTCAGCATCCGGTTTGTGAAATAAAAATTATTGGGATGATATAGCATTTTTGTCAAGATGAAAAGACATTGCTTTTCTTTTTACATATCAAAGCTATACAAATGTCAACTATTGTAATAACATGAAAAAACCTGTTGTGTTGCTGTCTTGAGTACTTTACTCTTCGACTTGTTTCATTATCCCCACAAGTGTCAAATTCTGTTTTAATCTTGTTAAGAAAAGTCTTAGCCTCTGCTATATCCTTTCCCTTTGTCTGGTACATTAGAAGACTTTGAGCTCTGCTCCCCCCCCTTTCAATGCAAGAAAAAGAAACATTAAAAAAAGACCTATTACAGGAAGACATTTTCCATGTGCCAGGCCAATTGTCCCCATTCCTATTGTTTGCTGTTCTGAGCAATTCTTCCCCCTCCCGTGCCTTTTGTGATAACTACCTGATACCATTAGAATAGGGACCGGACCTATTGCTGGAACAAGCCTTGTAACAAGCATAACTGGCTGTATTTTTGTTCAGCAAACCATGTAATAAAAATACAATGAGTATCCTTTCAAACACACACCTATTAAAGCAGCAAGCCCATTTTAAGAGTAAACTTCCAGTGGTACAAATGTTAAGTACAATAGAAACCTGACCCACTGGAGGATTGAAACTTTCTTTTTGTGTGCTCTTTTAAAATGAATACATTTTCAGCTCACCACCAGCTGATTGTTCTTGATTCACCCATTGTCTGGATGACAATGCCGTCCCCTTACATGGCTACATACCAGTGAGCGAGCAAGCAAGACCTGCAAACAAGAATGTGGCTTTCTTTCCCCCTTGGCATAATGGGGTTATGCATTCAACAGGGTTTCTGAAGTAATAAGGACTGGGACGAAAGCACAAGCTTCTTTATGTTCAATTCATTTTCATCTCTGCTCATTGTGTCTTTGCAGGACAGGGTGTCTGAAGATCCTTTTTACATTTCTCTCATGCTGACCTTCTGCAAACTCTTTGAGCTGTTCTGTAAAACGAATGGTATGATAACTTGAGAAAGGTGGCCTGAGGCTCTGCATATACAATTTACTGCAGTGTGGAGCAACCTGCCCGGCCAACATTTCTTGCATCTGGAATAGAAAGGTGCATCTTTGAAGCTCATTTTTATTCCCGTTATGTGCAATGTTGAGGTGTCAAAGCAACAAATAAAAGGACGCTTGCAAACATAGCTAGGACCCCTTGTTAACAGACCCTTGCCTTGACATATAAAATCATTGAAATTTCTGGTAATGATGCCTCTGGGCTAGAGGTAGAAGTAAATATTCAAGATAATGTGCTCAATTTAAACATTGGGATGTGGAAATGTCCTACTTTAGAGGAAAGAGCCCTATTTGAAGGGATCCTTTATTTAAGCCAAATCAGAGTTAAAAAAAATCAACCTTAAAAAAAAAGAGGGCAGGGGTCATAAAGTTGTCCATCAGCAGTTAATACCTAACAGGAAGAATACATAGGTTCACAAACTTTTACCAGCATGGTTTTATCATTTCAGTCAATTCCTGTAATTATATGTGAATATAGCTTCTTTTTCTCAGTCTCTCTGAGTTGATATTTGTCCTATCTGTTTAAATATTTCCAACTAGGATGAAAGACTTTAATTTAATGTAAATTTGTATCAGATATCCTCTTTCTTGGTAATCCTTTTTCTGTATTTTTATTATGTTTTGCTTATAACATGAAATATATTTAGCCAGTCATTTCATGTACTAGTTACCTGTTAATGCAATTTAAAATTGTTCTTTTTTATTCTAATAAAAAAAGCATTAGGATCCAACTTGAGTTCCCATAGCTGGTTGAAAATGCATGACAAAACATATACTCTGCCATATATATAAGACCAAGCAAAGATGACAGTGCTCTTTGCTTCAACTTTTCCCAACTTGTCACCTTTCAGATGTAATGGAGTACAAATATAATTTCCATGTACCTCATTCTGTACAACCATAGCCTATGCTGGCTTTGAACTTTGGATCTTCCAATGCATCAGGGGGCTAGTAGTTTGGGAAACACTGTGTTTTAAAGACGAAATTCAATTCTGAATGACCATACAAATAACTAATGAATGTGTTACCACTATTGATTAGGGGCAAAGTTATCCAGGCACCATGTATACTGTACTAGAAAGATATATGCTCTATGCACATAAAGTTGATTTCTTCTCCCTTTGGACCTACATTGTAGTTAACAGGTGCTCTTGCTCAGCTTTAGAAATTTGTAAATGTTATTTTTTTCTTAAGTAATATGTTTCTGTGAGTAATCAGTCCTCATATAGTTTGCTTTTATTGATATTTCACTTCAAAATATTGTATGCTGGACGGGAAAAAAAGTCCATACTGCAGTAAATCCTATGGCAAGAACTTGAGATATCTTTCTCAAGTTTTTTTTAAAAATAGCTAACTTAAAGTCACAACAGAGTAACATGTTTCCTGAGTAAATATAGAATATATATTATTAGTTCTCCTGCAGTGATTATGAAAATGAATGCTTAATCTCTCCTCTAGTGTAATCTGTCAGTGGGATTGCTAGAGGTTCTTCAGATGGATGTGTTGCATATACTCCTTTAATAAAGAAGGGTGCATGTGACATCTTCCCATACCTTTCTGTTCTTGTTTCTACCATCGCCACAAATAGACTACATTGCTTTTGTTCTTTAGACTTCTCCAATTGCTTTTTCTTTATATATTTATGTCCTGTTATCTATGTACAAGTTCAGTCTCTGTATAACTTGAAATAAACTCCATTGTAAGCAGAAAGATTTATATATGGGAAGTGTGAATATGGACATAGATTTTTTAAAAAAGCAAAATGCTTCACTGAAAATACTGCAAATACCTATTCAGTATTATTTAGTTGTGAAATCAGCATGGAAACCATAGGGCAATTCCTTGTATAATTTGACTATTTGAATTTGGATGTGCTGACTAAATCTTCTGGATACCCATCAATTCAAGCAACAACCAAAAAAAATTCTGGTTAAAAGTACTCTTGTTTTACATTAAAAAAATCCTGCATGTTTGTATCCTCTTAGCCATGTCTTCTGAGTACAAGGTAAAACAATAGGGACAAATAAAGACCAGGATTCTCTCCTTTGACAGTATCATGCCACAGGCAGAAAGACCCATATTGTTATCATCCAGAGAGAGAGAGCAAGAGAGAGCTAAAGGCTCCAGTAATCAGCTGGCATGACTTATTGGATGTATGTTGGGGGTGGGTGAGTTACTGTCACTTATCAGTGTGCCTCCCTAGCACATGGATGCCTTTTGTCTTCATAAGATGAATCTGTTTGGTCTATGGTGGACTGCAGCATGGATAGGGACATACAGGACTGAAAATGGAAAGGCATAGGGGTTCTAACTGGAATGGCTGCAGGAGCCAAAAAGCAAATGGCAAAGGAAACCCAATAGCCTGAAAAGCACAATGATTTGTTCATAGAAGGGCAGGGAACTGAGATAAAAAAGCCTGCTAAGATCAGAAACTCTGGCGAGCACAGTGCCTCATTGTTCAGCTGTCACACTTCCCTTTACTTTATTGCTTTTGTCCAACACCCTATTGTTCAACTTCCTTTTGTCCCCCATTCAGTGTGCTGGCTTTTCATTACCCAGCCAGCCCTGTTGTTTTCATTTCTTTTGTCTGAAGTTCCTGAGAGGAAGGTTTTATTTTCAGCAGTTTGATTAATTCACAGCTTGAGACAGGCTTTGTTTGTTATGTAATTACTGCCCTGTGCTTTTCCAGAACTCCAAGTGGCAATGATGGTGGCACTTGGCCAGTTATGATGGCTGCTTTTGCCCCTAAACCTTTGTGCTTCTGCTGTTTTGTCTTTCTAGAACTAGAAAATTATTGTGTGACTGCACAATAGTGCTTTGCTTCTGAGGGGTATAGAGCAAGATTTTCCTGCCTTTGTGCAGGAAAAATATTGCATGTCTGTTGCTCTGCATAAAATATGTATGGGATATTTGCACCTGATTCAATAATTGACTCATCAAATTCTGACTTTGTTTTGGGTAAATCAGTCCATTTAATCTTCTAAGGCAGGATTCTTCAACATTTTTGTATGTACAGGACCATTTAGAAATCCAATAAATTGTCATGAGTGTCTCTTCCAAATGACTGTCTTAAGAAGTTGGACTAGTCATAAGATGGCTGTTATGAAGATGTGGTTTCTCATAAAGGACAAGTTTTTCCCCAAAACAAAGCAGAATCTGAGCCTTAGGTATAAATGTGAAACCACATATTTGAGGCTCTCTAAATGCACCCCAAAAGTTAGTGTCTGGATAGTATCCTATATAGTATATAAGAGTATTGGCTACCTGGTTACAAGACTTCCCAGTAAGGAATATATTATTTGTAAATTCTCATTATTATTTCAGCATGTGCAGCAAGTGTGATGTGAGACTCACATAGAGTAATGTATTGGACTAGAACTAGAGAAATCCAGATTTAAATGTACCCTCAGCCATGAAAGCTCACTGGATGACCCTGGGCCAGTCATTCTTTCTGATCCCAAATTACCAATTTCGTATGCTCTGGAGAGAAGCTAGTAGAGTGCTACAAGTAAGGCAGAAGATATATTTAATTAATAAAGAAATCTATAGTTTAGCATATGCATGTTCTGTGTAAATTGGAGTCCTGCTTTGATAATGAATGACATGTGTCTAAGTGTTCAATGGAAGTAATAGCCATCTGAGTTTGCCTGAAACCTTGTTATGCTTGGTTTCACATTTGAAACACTGGTCTATCTCTAAAATGAGTGAAGTTAATGGCCCCCGTTCCTGCTCATTTTCATAATCTTTTGTATTTTGTTTCCCTTGTCATCCAGGATGTCCATGAGGAGCCTTGTCTCTCCTCAGCTGGAGCTTAATGGAGCTGGGAATATGGTGAACTGCACCGTTAAAACAGAAGAGAAGAACGAGAGCCACTACAGGTCGACTCAAGGGGAGACTCCTTGCACATCACCTGGCTCCAACAGCCCCAGTAAATCACCCTTGCCACTGGGTGATTTTATTGATCCCCTAATTCTCCCACAGGTGGGCCACATTCTCTCAGTCACATGTACATGAAGCATACTTTGCCACTCCCAGGAGACACAGTCACTTTTAACTTAGGGAAGTGAGTGAAGCACTTTGGGGAGGAAAGGGGAGGGAGAGAAAGAAACCTCAGAGATTGTCTCATCTGTTAAATCAGCTCTCTAAGTCACCAGCCAGGTCTGCAGCTTCCTTACTACTCTCAGAGGTTGTTCGGACAAACCCTGCTTGAAAGTAAGACTGTGAAGATAAGCATATCTGTTATCCTTCCCTTTTTAATTTCCTGCAGAGTGCTGGTGATTGACAGTGGCTCACTATCTTTCAGGAATCTGTACCTCCAGTGGACAAGGCATTAGATTCCAGGAACCCTGTGCTCGAGCCTGCAGTTAGCAACCAGGAAAAATTGGATTTCAATAAAAATCTAAGAGAAGGTAGGAAGCATATTCTGCAGACATTATATTTCTCACACCCACATTCAGACCACGATCCACACACATCCATTTCAGATTGCTTTCTTTTGGGTTTTTCTTTTTTTAGTTGCTGGGAAGAGGCATAATTGTGTAGTAGAGTACTTAAGCTTTGAGATCATGGGACCCATGATATTCAGACTCTGGCAGTGTTGTGGGGCTGGGCTGGTGGGAGGGGTGAGAATGAAATGTCTTTTTTATTTATAAAGGCAATGACATCATCTGGCAGCAATCATGGGCTTCCTTATTCCCTCTGAATTTAGCTCCAATCCTCATAATAAGAGACGGGGAGCAGACAGACATTCCCAAGAAGAACATATTGTTGTGAGCAATTCCTGTTATTATAATGCAAAGTATGTTGGGGGTGGCTTGATTCTGAATAGTCAATTAAGTCCTACTGAGTTTCAAAAGATCTGCTCCTGGTGCTGAAGAAAACTATTAAAACTGGACACAGCTCGTGTTCCTCTTTCTCATGCAGTCTTCTTTTCCCACTTCACCTCATGCCACCACTATATGTTTTGTGTGAATGATGTCAGGATGGGAATCCAAATTTCTTCTGCATTTCCTCACTTTCTTTTGCCAGCAATGTCAGCTGTTAATTTAAAAGGAGTTGTTTTGCTTTAACCTAATACAGAGACATATGCACTTTTGGCCCAGCACAGTTCTTTTATTTTGGAGCTTTCTTTTGTAGGTAAGGCTATAAGGACTTCACAATGGGCAATGACTTTTTAAAATTAGCTATTGCAACACTGGCCCATTATATCACCAGTTAAAATTCTCCAGTTGCAAAATTAAGCTCTTTATACTTTTCTAGTTTTTCTTCCTGGCTGCTGCTTATGAAAACAGCTACATTGAAAAATGTGTAATAATGTTTAAATGATTATATTTGCACCATCCCATTACATTGGAAGTACTGTAACTATAATGTTATAAATTAAATAACATTAGATTTACAAGAGTTGGGGGAATGTATGTTCAGTCTCAGTTTTTGCATTCAGATGCTTAATTCAGTTAATCAGATGCTTAATTAAAGTAACCAATTTTCTTGATTATCTTGATCTGTTTTTGTAGTATTACTCACCACCAGCCAACCTAGTCTTTATTTCTATCATTATGCATCATGATATTTAAAAAACTGTTATACTTCTCAATTGCAAACCTACCTATTGGGGCTGTCATATTTTCTTGCAACAGTAATGCCGACCATTGAGAAGTTGCTATCCAGTGAATGGAAAGAGAGACTTCTGGGTAAAAGTCCTATGGAATCCAAAGAGGTGAAAGGTGAGCAAGGGGTTTAGCTCAATTGTTAATATCTTAATGCCCAGACAAGAGAAAACTAACCTAATTAGAATTCAAAGTCCCTCTTTTCTACTTTATTTAAGCTAAATTCAAAGGCAAGACATTTTTAAATTCATGCCCTCAGAATTCAGAGAATTTTGCTTTATTTTAAAGGATAAGAAATAATTCAATATAGGAAGTGGTTTCCTGCTATGAAACAATACCATCTTTCCCAACTTTGTGCTCTCCAGGCACATCCCCACATTCTGATCCAGCACGCTTGTTATAATTTAGGAGTTGTGTTCCAATGTATCTGCTAAGGATCAGGATAAGAAAGACTGAACTACTAGACATACCACACTGGTCCCAACCATGTGAGAATTAATCTTGTAACAAATTCATGTACTCTTCTTTGGATCTTTGAGTACAATTATCTGTTAATAAAAAATAAACTGGTTTGGGTGCTGCAGAACTGCAGCATCTTATATCTACACAAGCACTTCTTCCAGGATATCTACACAAGAACTTCTTCCATGTCTTCCAGAACATGTAAAATGCATGTTGCAGATCTTTTATGTCAGACCTACGGCCTGCGAAGTAGGTCTCTTCTGTTTTCCTTTGTCCTACATTGGAAATCCCCTAGCATTTTTGACACTTGCAGAATACCCTCTAAGAGAACAACATTAACATTTCCGAATGAAATTTCACCATTTCCCTCCCTCTCTATTAATCTCTTCTGTACTTCTTTTGCTTGATCCAGGAACCCAAGAAAGCTTGGCAGAGAAAGAATTACAGCTGCTGGTCATGATTAACCAGCTGTCCATCCTGAGGGACCAGCTGCTGACAGCCCATTCAGAGCAGAAGAACATGGCAGCTATGTTGTTTGAGAAGCAGCAACAACAGATGGAGCTGGCCAGGCAACAACAAGAACAGGTAGGTAGTAAATCACTGCTTTGCGTCTATATTTATCCTTCTTAGCCTTTAAGATTTGTCTTTAGAAGGTTTCCTGATTGACACTTGAACCTCAAATTATATAGGATATAACAGAACTAAATGAATTAATAAGTCTGTATCAAACTCAAATCAGCCTGAAAAGGCAAACAGTTTAGAAACAGAACAAACATTTATATCAGGGATGGTTAATCTGTGGCCATTTTTTGCGGGCCTTAGAATCTTCGCAGATAATATTCCTCATTTTT
>JANHFO010005924.1:225841-238543 GCA_032468095.1 Pareas carinatus | reverse complement strand
AACCTAGTTAAAGTTATTATTATTGTTTGGAAGCTTTTGTCAGAAAATGGATTAATTTCATATCTAGGCAGAATATGTTGTGAGAAATCATAATTTTATGACATGATTTTTTTCACAATATGAAACAGGAATCTCTTTAAGTTCAATATTCCTGTTTTACTCAGTTCCCCACCCTACAACTCCAAATAAATCAAGGTCTAATGCTAATGTTCCATCTTCTCTGCAGTTCTTGAAGGCCACTTTTCTCTCATTAAATAAAGCATAGCTTTAGATAAAAAGACATAAAAATTATCAACCATGTGTATTTTGGTATGTCAATAAACGACAGGGTGTAGAGTCTACATAAATAAGATATTATCCTAAATATACATATTCAGAATGAAAACGGCAGGGATATAAATTGATCAAATTTTTAATGCTCATAAAATGTTTTCTGTCTTATTGTGCAGAAATAACAGTGTTGTGAGTGGATAGGGCTGTTGCTCCAATTACAACTTCTGTTAACAAAGATGAAATGGCAAGCCATGATTTTAAATACATGCACAAAGTTTAAGATTTAGGATGAGGTTAATATTAGGATACCGAGATATGAAACTTCCTTTATAGTTATTCAATGCTGGTATTCTCAAGCCCAACTAAGTGATATAATTATAATCTTCACATAATGTTTTACTTCACCCCACTCCAATAACTTTTTTGTCTGGGTGCTAATAGGTCTAATGTGTGCTTATGCATCTTCTTACAGCTATTCAGTGTGGTGATTTCATCACGGGAATTCTGTGTAATAGTAATGGAGAAATAGATGAGAAATCTAAATGGAAAACATGGTATGCCTTCACCTGAAGGTTTTGGTTTCCAGTGTCTTGCTTTTCCAAACAATAGTTGTTATCACTTGCATCTGTGCATACAAATTCTGCTTACATGAGCCATCTTGTTTACCACATGAATTCTGGCCTTTCCTTTACTTATAGAAGTAACATTGTGTATAAGACGCCCTAAGATATGTAGTCCAGTTATTATGGATCTTGTTCCACCTCATCTTTTTTACTTGTAGATTGCCAAGCAACAGCAACAACTTATCCAGCAACAACATAAGATCAACTTGTTGCAGCAGCAGATCCAGGTACAATGTTATTCATTTTCCTTGGGGAATAGAACTGAAGCATGGTTTAATTGAAGGCATTCACCTAAACATTGGAAGACAAAAGATTTAGTGCCATGACAAGGGTAATAGTGCTACATGCAGTTTATTTTCTCCTGAGATGTACAGAAATTAATGTAGAAGTAATTGTTATATTGACAATGATGATGTTGTGTCCTGGGTGAGCATTCCCGAGCACGGGAATGCCCAGCGTTGCCGATTGGCAGGCTGCCCACCTCCACCCCATGTAAAGGACAGCCTGCCCGACTGTGTGGCGTCTTTTGCTGGAATCTCACCAGACCCATTAAAGGTGTTAGCTGAAACTGCCTCTGCCTCGTTCCTCTCGAACCTCTGATCTTCGGATCTAACAAATAAAATGTAGTTTTTTAAAATATAAGAGGTTGAGGTCCACAATGCTTTACTGTGAAGCATGTGCCAGTGAAATCATTAGGATTTAGTTCAGACTAAATGTGATTGGACCTGAGGCCTTGATAGTAAAGGGACATCAATATTCCCACCCCTCCTTTCTGACTAGTTGTTACTTTTAGCAAAGAAACACACACTGAAAAAGTTTTTCAAGTTGATCAGAAACTTCAGTATTCCTTCCACTGCAGTATGAATAATAAAAGTTTTGCGTTTTCTTAAAAGTGTTCTCTGGGTGTTTACAATAAGTACCTAACATGTGATATTGCAATATAGGTATGAAGTGAGAAAGTGATATATCTCTCTCAGTTACTGCCTCTAGTTGATATGAAAAATGGCTGTTTGGATACATAGCATTGTTACCATTTCATATGTCCGATCTTTATTTCTGTGTCCACCACTTCCCTTACTCTTTTCAGCAGGTCAACATGCCCTACGTCATGATTCCAGCATTCCCTCCCAACCACCACCCTCTTCCTGTCACCCCAGATTCTCAGATGGCACTTCCTATCCAGCCAATTCCATGTAAGCCAGGTATGAAGAGGCCAAGGAAAGAGGAATTCTGATTAATGTGATATGGATTTCCCAAGGCTTTTATATAACGGACTTGGAATGGGAGGAGAGGACGTCCCCTATTAGTTGCAGCATTAAAACTACATGAATCTATCTTGAATCCCTAATGTTTAATTCAATAAAGTTTTCTCTCCCCCTCTGTTCTGAAGCACCGCTGAAGGCCTCCGCCTTTCTGGGTTTTTAAGTAAGCTGGAGCTTTTTCTTCTTCTGTCCACTCACTTGTGGCTTGTAATTTTTTAGTGTCTAAAAATGAAAGTTGAAAAGCTCACCCTTTGTTTTAGGCACCGGTTGGTCCAGCCGGCACTTCCTGCTTCTCACTCACTCTTTTTGCTTTTGGGTGCTTGTCTCCGGGTGTCCGCTGCTATGGCCGCTCAACAGCTGTTCAGGTGTCTTTCGAGTCTCTGGAGCCAGCCAGCCCCCCCCCTGAAACCGCCGACGCTTGTCTCAGGATCCTGGCAGTCCGCTCTTTCTCACTCTCCCTCCAAGAAAGCTTTGCATGTCTCAGAGATGAAGAAATACGCGAAAGACTGGCGATTGCTTCTGGCAGGTCTCCAAAAGTCGATCTTCTCGCAGCCGCTCGGAACCGGAACTCCCAAAACTGATTTCTTTTTACACAAACCTTACCCTTTAACATTGATAGGACCCTTCCACGTGTCTTGGAAATGAAAAGTAGAATGAAAAATACTGCAAAATGGGCTTTTCTTCAAAGATGATGAAACAGACTCACTTACATGGATATGTAGGAAAATCAAGGCAGAATGTCTTCAAATGTAATAGGACCAGCGTGATTGTTTCAAACAGCTTCCTCTCCTAAAGTATTGCCAAATGTTCAACCATGCAGGTTTTAACATTCCCCTTTCAGCAGTTCTCAAAGGTAAATAGAAGAATTCGCCGTTCAGTGAAATCCTCTGCCACTGTGTAGCAGGCATAAAAGAAACATTGGCTTGTGATTTTCTCTACTGCTCCTTCTATAGGGGCATCCATAACACTATGGTAGCCCATTAACACAAATGTTTCCAAGTGCTTTGGTTTCTTTTTCTATAAGGTCTTTGTGGCACTAGCACAATTCTCACTGGCAGAGTAGAAAGATAACCTAGAGTAACATGGAGATAATATTAAAGAAGAAATGCACAAACCATTAAGTATGTAGCAACTTTATACTGAGAGGAAACCGTCCATAAGAAATAAACTCAAGATAATCCTTGCTTGATTCAATTGGGTATAAGAAGGGGCAGAAGGAACCTGTTGCAGGCGTTGTTGTATGTTATTATACCACACAAAAGAGTTCGAATTAAATTGAAGAGTGATTGACAGAAATCAGCGGTCTTCCCTTTCATTAGTGTATGTTGTTTTACATACAATTACATAAAATCAATATAAAATACGTCCTCTTTTGTTATTATAAATTAAAATAGTATACAGTAATGAATTTTGATACTGTCCTGAAACTATTATTTTACTTTTTGCCCATTGTTCAATTGTGTCCGGTTCTCAGAAAACTGCCTGGACAAGTCCTGCAGTTTCCTTGGCAAGGTTTTTCAGAAGTGGTTTGCCCATTGCCTCCTTTCTAGGGTCAAGAGAAAGTGACTGGTCCAAGTCAAACAGTTGACTTTATGCCTAAGGCAGACTAGAACTCACAGCTTCCCAGTTTCTAGCCTGATGCCTTAACCACTACGCCAGACTTGCTCTCACCATATAACATATAATATTATCGTATGGTTTTGTATTGTATTTCACCATAAGATACAATATAACTGTAATAAATCTGAGTTATATTTGGTTATACCTGGTCTTAGTAGTTGTGTTTAGATCCCTTTTAAACTAGTATTAAAAGTTTTCTGTCACTGAATTATCGTCTATGGTCTGGATCCATAGAACTAAGAACAGTTTGCTTCTTTAATACAGTATATTGATGAGGGGTGTCCTCAAACCCATTGCTACAATGTACAAACGTGATAAGTTTGGGGACAGATGCACAAATTAGGCCCCTTTACTTAATTCCAGGTTGAGTTTCACTATACTTACAGCAGACTCCCTCTTGATTCACTGTTGATATAAGAAGGATTTTAAGAAGTTTATGTTTAACATTGTACACAATCTCCTGCTCTTCTGTTTGTTTACAATCTACAGTGGAATATCCTATGCAGCTGCTTCATAGTCCCTCTCCTTCAGCACTGAAGAGACCTGCAAGCTCAGGCCACCTACAGATCCAGGTGAAATCTCTTATTTGCCTTTTCCCTTAAGTCTCCAAATCTTGTAGAAAAATGTTTCCATCCTCCTCCTCTATTTTGTTTTCAGGAATCTTCACAACCACTGAACTTAACAGCAAAGTCTAAAGGCTCTGAACCCACCAGTGCCTCCAGCACACCTAGTTTAAAGATTAGTAGCAGTCAGTCCCTCAGTGGTGCTTCTCGGGAGTTGCAGGCCAGCCCTCCCAGCCTTCCTTTGGGTAGGTCTGCTCCTCTTCTTCAGGGTTGAGATATGTTTCTTTGAATGATTTGTAATTGCAAACTTGTTACAAAATACCTGTGCTTTATTAGTTTACGCTCTTGATTTTTCTTTGGGGAAGTATTCTTGACAGCTCTAGATTCAGGAAAGGATGAATATGGCTTTCTCAAGATTTCTTTGGGGATTTTATCTTGGAAATGCACCAGTGGAGAAACTGCAATTCAGAGGAAGAAGCATGCACAGTGTGCATGCAAAATATTCAGTCCTCAACATCTCCAAATACGTCTGGGAAAATCTGGGAGGATTTTTACCAATCAGGAGACACAAATTTGATGTAGATGAACCAAGGATCTTTCAAGTTGCAAGAGTGCTCAACTACCCAAATCAATATACCCAATGTGTTAGATCATCTTTTGGGATATTCATAATTTTGAAATAAATGCAAATTATAAAGTTTAAGGCCCCAAGAGTTAATGTGAAGAGATACTTAGAATATTATAATCACTTCAAATGAGAATGTAAGTTTACTGCACTCTTGAAGAGAAACAGAAATCTAGTCTGAGGTTTATTGCGCAGAATTTGTGGAGACATTGTATTGTGGTGGTGTTGGAAATGCATATTCTGACGTGTCATGATAGCTGAAAGCACAAGCACAGCAATTTTGGGCATGTGGAAGAAGGAAAGTCATAATTCTTCACCCCTCCAAGCTTTTGTTAATTAGAATTAAAAGTTTTTTTGTATTGAAAATCTCTTACGTCGTCTCCAGATGGAGCGCAGTCAATTACAAAAGTTTCAGGGTTGGAATTCTGTCTCTTTCTGTTTTCTAATAATGGACCACTGCCAACAGCCACAGTAGTATACATCACCTCTGACATTCAGGAAACGCCTCCTTAGGATTTTGCGTGCCAGTAATGTAAGTGGAAGTTCACATAGGACCCACGAATCAACTTCCTGGGAATCACAGGATTGCATCATAAATGGGTTTTTTTCTGATGGGGAGGGGGGGAACCACTGGTTCTAAAAGAAAACTAACTTGAAGCTATATAGAATGGGAAAAAATGCTGTACATAGGGCATGCTTATAGAAAATACAGGATAGAGCTATTGTATCCAGGCTATAAAATTCTGGGTGATGGCAGCAAATGGTGGCAAAAATCTGGGATTTCCTGTAGCCTTTTGCTGCCATCTAGTGGATGTCTGGAGTTTTGCAGCCTGAATCTGGTAGCGCTAGTGTTATTTCCTTGCTTTAGTAGTTTTCTTTGTGCTGGTGATTGTCATGAAGATTGATTGCCACTTGTATCTTTAAACATCAGGGTTTCTTGGAGAGGGAGATGCTATTACTAAAGCAATACAAGATGCTCAGCAACTTCTGCACAACCAAAGCAGAGCTATAGATGGTTCTCCAAATCATCCATACATTAAGGTAAGTGATACTGATTTTGCTCTTAAAAGGAGAGAATGAATGAAAGTGGTCCATCAGTTAAAAAACCCAACAACCCTGGTATCTGGGTTTTTGAGAGCCATTGTCAGTGATGTGACTGGTAATGAATGAACCTTCAAAAGATTCAGCTGAGAATTTTCTAAAAAATCAGCTACTTGGACATGGTTTATATTAGGATAGCATTTCAGACAATTTAATAATTTAATAAAATTTATAAGATTCCCAATTCTTATTCACCACATCCCTGATCCATTGTAGAATATAATCAACCCTAGAAGTTATATGGTGAACTGTCAAGACTATATTCTGCTTGTTTGTTTTAGTTCCCCAAATATTTCTGATAGAAGCAACAGTATCTTGGGACTTAGGTGTGTTTTGAAATTGTTATTAACTTTATTTTCCAGAGGTCTTTGTTCCTGATGTAAGACTGAGTGAAAGTTGTAGGAGAAACTTTTTTCTTTGCTTTTACCACTAACTGGTAAATTGAATGACTAAGGTAGGAGCTCTCAGTGGTAGCACAATAATTATAAATTGAGACTGAAATTTGGAGAGGTTAAAGATTAGCACATAATAAAAAAGAAGTGAATACTTGAGAACTCCACATTCTGACATTTTAAGTCTAAAGTTAAAGTACATAATATACTTGTTCTATTACAATACTCCATAGAGCTATTCAAAAGTCATTTTATTCCTTAGACTTCTGTGCTTAAAATATTATTTACAAAAGTTATCCAGAATGTTAACTGAATTGTATATTGTAATTATATATATATATATATTGTAGATTTTCACAATACAGGTATGTAGGTCTAGGTGTGTTCGGGTCTTCTCTCATGTAAGATTGAGAATATCTTGGCGATGTTTTGGCAACACGAGCCTGAAGATGGCAAGTGAGACCTTGCCGAAACGTTGCCAATAATTTCTTTTAGAACTCTAGATTTAAAACAGTTAATTGCTTCTAGAAATATGTAATTGGTACAAGTAGTCCTCAACTTAATTTAGCCCAATATTTCTGTTGCTGAGACAGATGTTAAGTTAGTTTTGTCCCATTTTATGACCTTTCTGTTGTTAAATGAATCACTACATTGTTAAGTTAGTAACATGGCTGCTTTCTCATTGGCTTTGCTTGTCAGAAGGTCACAATTGCCAAGTGTCCGAATTTTGATCACATATGATTATGCTGCAGTGGTCATTAATTGTGAAAAGCGTCACATTTTTCAGTGCCATTGGAACTTTGAACAGTCACTAATGAATGATTGTAAGTTGAGGACCAGCTGTAGTAACTTTTAATGTTGCTTACCTTGATAAGATGCAGGAAACCCTATATTTTCAGGATCATACCAATTTGGATTCTTCACCAGGAAAAGAGCGGATGGATGAGTCATCTCTTCAGAGACTGGATGAATCTCTACTAACATGTGAAGCAGATGGTAATGACATTTCACCTTTTTCTTACAGATTTCACCAATGTTGTATTTTGAAGAGAAAATCCAAACAAACTTCCTTTGATAAATGAAAACTTTAGTTGAATTAGGATTGTTGTTAATGGTGCCCAAACCTCAGGACTTCTCTAAATTTGATAAGTGCTCAGCTTTTGTATACCGCAGATGTGACAAATCTACAAATGTATGACCTTCATTTCCCAGTTGGTTCCTTATGTTCCAATATGTATTATATATGGATTTTTGTTCATCTATACCAGCTTTGCAAAAAAAAAAAGGGAAATGTTTTGTATGGGGTAGGCCAGTTATATTTGATACAATTCTGAACTTCTTTTGCTTTCTTAAGAGTACATTGTTTAAGCCCTTTTTCAATGTAATGTAAAATGCCTGACCTCCATGTTTTTCCACAGTGATTCCCTTGTGATGTAAAGAAAAAGGATGATTCTTATGGCTAGATAGAATTGCCACATTTACTCTGACACTCACTATATACCAATGGATTTGAGATGGGTGGCCATGTAAATTGAAATAAACATTGATATATAAAAAGATACATTTGTTGAGTGCATCTCATCTCATCACAGTCATTTGTTGAGATGGACAGCTATAGAAATCAAATAACTAAAATAGTATATTTTATCTCCTCAAAGCTCTGACATTTTTATCACTATTTAAAGATCCTCAGAAAACTACATGCATTCATAAATATAATTATACCACGACAATCCTATCTGCCATTGAGGAGAGCTTTGATGTTTGAACTTCTGAGACATGCATTATTACAGCAACTCTGGCAGAGTTTCAGGGAAGCAGAAGAAGGATGGATTGTTTTGTCATTTTGTAGTTTGATTTTATCGTTTAAAAGTACAGTATTCATTGCCATAGTAAACATTAGAAGGGATATTATTTACACTAATTGAAAAACTAGTCTAATTTTCCTTAACATTGGTGGCATGTCCAGAGACTAGAATAACTGTGAACCCAAAGCCTCTCTCAATATACTCAAGGATGCGCCTTTTTTTCTTGCTTCCCCTATTAGGAGGGTAAGGATTACACCTGAAATTAAATCTACAGTGGCCAGTCTCTCCCTCTTTTTGTTCCAAAGGGAGGTCAGATTTTTCTTAGCCCTTGAGATGCCCTTCTAGGAACAATACAGCTTTTTCCCAAATGCTGAAAATACTTGAGGGAGTTATATTTATCCCAGTGAAACATGAGGTAGATCCTGAAGAGGACTCTTCAAAGGAGGAAGAATTGAGGAATAAATTAATTCAGAGAAATGGTGGGAACAACTATGTGGAAGAAGAGGAGAAACTTATATTTGGTTGTATCACAAGATTTCCCAACATCTTTTCTGCTAATGGAATTGCGAAATTCACAAATCCCCACAGGTCTGGTCAGTTTAATGAACTGTTCTTTGGTCCTTTCTTGGCAGGCTCACGACACTTCCCTGAATCCCGGAACAACAACCACATAAAACGCCCCATGAATGCTTTCATGGTGTGGGCTAAGGATGAGAGACGTAAAATTTTGCAGGCTTTCCCAGACATGCACAATTCAAGCATCAGTAAGATTCTAGGTAAAGAAGGTTGTGTAATTTTGTATCTATCCGCTCTTCCCCCCCCCAATTCTTCGGATATTTCTGTGAAATACATTGTTAGATCCAGATGCCCATGCAGAAATTGATGATCTCCAACAGTTTAATAGTGGGTGGTCAAACATAGCCTTTTCTCAGGGAGCTATTTATACAGTTGTGGTTGTGGATCTTTTTTTAATGATACGATATGAATCTTAAGAATAAAGAGCAACTAGAGGAGGTCTTAGTCACAAGGTTAAATTCATTGCTTGCCCCAGAATTCAAATAGCAGGTTAAACAGAGACCCTTTGCTCAGTAGGGAGGCCTTTTCCCCCCTAACAGAATGACTTGCAAACTCATTCTGTAGCTTGTTGTTTAGAGTTTTCGTTAGTCATTAGGGGAAAAGGCTTCCTGTCTAGGAGCTGAATATCAAGCTTAGAGTCTTTGCTTTCTTGGCTAGTGGGAAGTTCTTTATTAATATGAGTTGAAGGAGCTGGTACATGAAAACCTGGAATTTTATAAAAAAAATTAAATAGAAAATGGTCTTTCTCTTAATCACTATGCCTAGCACCTGAGTTCTGTTGTACAATTTTGCAACAGTGGTTATTGTTAACTCAGGATTTGGTTATAATTGGAGATGTAAATTTGGTAGAATCTACAAAGATTCCTCTTCATTTCTCCCAAAACTTCAGAATTATCTTCAGAATTCATAATAATTAGGAAGAAAGGATGATTCATTGCAAAAAAAGGCCTAAATGGTAAAGATATAAGATTTTTCTAAGACCATAAAGAAGATGGAAATGAAATGAAAGAATAGCTAAATTCAGAGATCATACTAAACCAAACTTGGATGAATTTTCCAAAGTTCACAAATAACGCTATATATTCTTTGGAATTATAACTTCAGGAAGGTTGTAACTATCTATTCAACTAAACACCGCCTAATTTCAATTTGGTTATGTACATCCTGTAATAAAGGATGGTTAGGCAGAGCTTTTTTGTAGTGATTAAAGCATTTCAAGTTACTTTATGAGTGATTGCCTTGCGGTTATCATGCACAGAATATCCAGTAATGTGGTAGTTATCCCCTTAGCAATCTTATCAATGACAGGGTCCAAAACAGCACTGGTAGTAACAACTAAATAACTTGGAAATATGTTACAGTATTTCTTCCGCAAATATATAAGCAAGTTTTGCAAGCAATTTAAATGTAGCTTTTAGTTGGTTGCAGGAGACAGCATTGTTATTGTTGCTATTATTATTATTATTTAATTTTTTTTAAAGAAATCGGCTGTCTCCCTCATAGAGGAACTCTAGACAGTGTACAAGTAAAATATTAAAGCAGTAATATGTTATTAGATTGATCAAGGAGAAAATATTCAGAGATGGCAGTTGTAATAAGCATAAGTCTGATTTTGATTTTGAGAAAAAACCCAAACCATGATCTTTGAATACTTTGAAAAGTATTTCAGGTAGCATGTTATGAAAAGTTAATTCAAACCAGGCTGATGAACATTGTGAATTTTGAGATTACATTGCAGGAACCATCACAAAATGGTGGGATCAAAGATATTTTGTCCCCTCCCTCAAAAAAAAAATGTCATGGACGACACAGGCAATATTAGATTTACCAGAAGAAAGGTGACTTCCCAAAATTAGTTCCAGAATCACCACCAGTTACCTCACTTTTGTATTTTTTAGGCATTTGCAAGTAATATGCTAACATTGAGCTAATTAGCATTTTTATTTTCTAGAACAGTGGGCCTGTTCTAACCTGTGGGCTGCAAGAGAATTTTGGTGGTCCGCAGGAAAATCTGGAGAGTTTTTGAATTTTTTTGTATAGTTGTATGGTTCCTGCTTCTGGGGATGGCAGAGACAGTGAGGCACACACGGCTGGGCTGCCTCCAGGACTCAGAATTCACCTGCACCAGCTGTACCGGAAGCGCTTTCGAAGTGCCTCTCAGATGGCCAAAAGTGCACGAATTCGGAGCCCCAGAACTTGCAGCCCAGCCGACTTCTTTCCAACCCTGACTTCTTCATAAGATAAAGGGGTACCAGTGGATAGCAGGGTGAGGGAACCGGGTATTATTTGAGGTAGGGGGCGATTGTGACTCCACTGCTGTGAGGAGCACAGGCAGCAGGCATTAGTGAAGCACCTGAGCGCTCTTTGTCTTTCTCTCTCTCTCTCTCTCTGTGTCTTTCTGTCTGTCTTTCTGTCTGTCTCTTTCTCTCTCTCGCTCTGGAACAAATATCACACAAAAATGTGTAATACTTTAAAAGGTTTCAATTTTGTAATAATTAAAATAACCTTAATAATTTTGCTACAATTAAACAACTTTTAAATATTTTGTTATGATTAAATAAGCTTTTTAAATTTTGGTATATTAAATTGGTGCCTTTTATATTAATAAAATGTAATTTCTCTGATCAATATTTTACAAATGTATGTATCTTTTAAAAAAAATTGTATTAATGGTCTGCGGGATTTAGAATTCTGACTGTAGTGTTCCCTGAGATCCAAAAGGTTGACGGCCACTTTTGAAGAAGATTGGGCCCTGGAGTATTGATGGGAGAAAATAGGTCCTGACATTGTGCTTTGCAACATGGCAGCCTCTAATCAATTAACTGGATTTTTTTTTAAAGAAAAAATCAGATTCTAAAAACAAAATCAGGATCACAAATATTACTTTTAAAGGATGATGTACTAAACAATATGAAATAAAACATGTTTAACCTAACCGTATCATAAACAAGATAGTCAACAGTTCTTCTCAATGCTGCTGCTCAGTTTTCAGCAGAAAAGAACAAAGGCATAGTCTTTAAGCTCATTCATTTCAAGGTACAAGTTTCATTCATTCATTGGGGTTTTTGGCCTAGTTGTAGGACTACCCCCTTAAAATGTCTGGGTGGTTTTTATATTCTTCCATGCTCCTTCTGTGATACAGGTAGAAGATGATAATGTAATAACAAATACTTAATACTGCTTTTTATTCTGCCATTGCTAAATAAAAATAATCCCTGATTATTTACCACATGAGCTAATATTTAGCAGCAGTCCCCGATAGGCAGTATAGTTAGTTGGAGAGATTTATGTGGTTTATGAAGAACTTATCCATGCTATTATGAATGAACTTCCAGTGTTTCAGTAGAGGTTTGTGAGTTGCACCCTGCATAATTAATTAAAACTCGGCTATTGAGGTTAAAACAAACTTTCAGATACTACGATATTGGAATCTGATCTGGTGCTTCCTATGCGCCTCATCAACTTAAACCATATATGTCAAACACAAGGACCACGGGCCATATCTGGCCCGCGGGCTGAGTCCATCTGGCCCACGATGCTGCCCTGGAGATGGCAAGGGACTGGCACAGGCCACCTCAGCTCTAGGCCACCTTAGCCACGTATAATCCACGGAGGTAGATGAGGCCACTGGAAGGCTTGCTGGGAGGCCCGCAGTGATTCATGGAGGTAGAGGGAGCTCTCCTACACGGCTGCTGCAGGTCGCTTGTAGAATGGATGAAGGCTGGGACATCTGTGGCAGGCCACCTGTGAGGTGGGGGTACTGCTGGGAGGCCTGCAGCAGGCAGCATATGGGCGAGGGGCTACTGGGCTGCCTGCCAGGAGGCCCGCAACAGGCCATGTGTGGGGCAGGGGGCTGTCA
>JANHFO010005924.1:202612-221281 GCA_032468095.1 Pareas carinatus | reverse complement strand
GCCGATGGCTATGGGAAAGGAGGGTGGAGGGTGGTGTGCAGCCGCGGCAGCAGACCAAGCAGCCCGCGATGAAATTGAGTTTGATACCCCTGCAGTAGATGAAGAATAAAAAAAGGTAATTGAAACCATTCTCTTTCACTACAGGATCCCGATGGAAATCCATGTCCAATCAGGAGAAGCAGCCTTATTATGAAGAGCAAGCACGACTCAGCCGTCAGCATCTAGAGAAATATCCCAATTACAAGTACAAGCCCCGCCCCAAACGCACCTGCATTGTGGAGGGGAAGCGGCTTCGTGTTGGTGAATACAAGGCACTGATGAGGAATCGGCGCCAGGACGCCAGGCAGGGCTACTTGATTGCGTGAGGCTTCCTGTCCCTTTTCTCTGTTCCTCCTGAGCCCAACTGTCTGAGCCTGCAGGTTCCTATGTCTGAAATTCACCTCTCTTAAGGGAACCGCACAGCTCATCTTTTGCAAGGCAGTGATGGTTTAATAAGGTTCAGATTCCTGATTCATCATTAACTGTGACCTCCAAAGTCTTCCTGGGCTTATTTGCCCTGATCTTACAAATGGCTAACCCAGTTTATGGTCTTTGTGTGTCTTGTAGCCTTGCCAACTGAAGGAATCAAAGACATGATTGAACATTTTGCCGAATCATATAAGCATGATCAGCATTTAGGTGGAACCAGGCGGTTCTGAAAGTTTAGATGGAGAAGGGAAGGTCTAGCACTGTTTGCTTGTAGAAGGTCTCTGGAAGACAGTTGATCTGATCTCATTCCAGGGAGGCCAGTATTGTACAAACACATGACCAGTGCATTGTTCTTTCTTAGGAGTAAGGCACTTGTGACCCCACAAGATATTACTGAACTGAAGTTACCAGTAGCCTCAGTTACATGATCAATAAATTAGAAATGTTTAGTTCAGTAGACCACAGCTTCTCTATTCTTGCTTTCCATACTGGGAAGTGCAGTAATAATGTCATGAATGTAGGGATGTGGGTGAGGGTGAATCAGAATGTAAGACGGCATAATTTTTATGTTGCATTGTAATGTCTTTCCTAGGCCCCAAAGCAGCCAGATGCCACCTTCCTCTTCGGATCTCATGTACCAGCGATCAGTTGGGATTCAGCTCGCTCCACCACTGATGGATCACTACTTGTCCCATGGCATGGAACCAAACATGCCGGTCATAGTGAACACATGTAGTCTGAAGCCAGAGGAAGGGGATGGGGCAGAGGACAGTCATTCAATGCCTGATGGAGAGATGTATCACTACAGCGAAGATGAGGATTCTGAGGGCGACGAGAAGAGTGATGGCGAACTAGTGGTTCTCACAGACTAAACTAATGTCACAAGAAGCAAGCAAGAAAATATGGACAAGCCGTTGTCCTCTTTCCAACCTGGAACAATTGGTGGCATTGGAAGAAACAAGGGGGTGGGAGCTTGTTAGGGCAGAAATGGACACGGAGCAGAGGAACAATTCTTTATGCCACCATCTGTGGGATTGGTAGAGTTTATTTCCCATCTGTTTATCTTCTGTGGAAAGGGAGGAATGTGTCTTTGACCTGCTGAATTTATTCCAAGGAAATTGAGTAGGAATTGACTATGAATCTAGTAATGAATCTGGTATTTTTTCATACTAAGATCCGAACTCCAGCTAAGGATATCCCAAATCTTCACTGAAGTTAAATAAGAGGGAACAAAGGTATTATGGAGTCACTAGGGAGGAAGGATGAGAACTGAAGTATCAAGCAGCAGATTTCAGAACCTATAATCTTTGAACCCATCTTCCTAGTAGCTCAGTATTAAGTGTTATGCTCTCAGGAATGAAAGTTTAACTGGAAAAAGCTTCCTCTTTCCAATTGCAATTGTGTCTAACTTTTATGTAGTGTTCAGTTGTGATGGAGTTAGGGGCAAATGCTCTGTGGCTGGGTAGTAGTTATATCTCTTCTTCATTTCCTCTACAGCTTTCTCTCCTTTCCCCATAAAGCTGATGTAAAAGTTTTCTTTACCAATAGCCAAACAGAAACCTCACGTTTACAATCAGGCCAGCTACACCAGCTTGTATTAGCCCACCCAATCACTAGCATTCAACCAACATTTGGGGAGCTTTTTCACTTTCCTGAAATGAGACATCTGGGTGGAACACTTATTCCCACCTTCATTCCGGATTTCAACTAGTTCTGCCTTTCCCCCCACTCCAACTTCACTTTGTCCTCTGTTTGTTTTGTTCAATTCCCACTGGCCCTGCCAATAAATTCCCATGGAGCCATTTTTAGCTCTGGGCTTGAATGAATAGCAACTGAGGTCTCGGAGGGCCGTCTTTACCCTTGGCAGCCTTGGTCCAACTTATAAATTAAGCCATGGCCTGTTTCCCTCCTACCCTTGTTTGCTTGCCAACTCTCAGTACACACAGGAGGACGCCCTGCAACAATAGCTGACTTGATTTTTAAGGGATAAAATGTGAAGTTTCTGAGGCAATTTTTCCAAAATTGTTTCCGTAGGAGGGTATTAGCTCTTTCAGACCCACTCACCAGAGCATCAAAGTTGCATGATGGGAGTTATAATCCAACATACCTGGAGGGCACCTTCATGGAAAAACTGTTTTGAAGCATCTGTGAAGGGATAGGAATTCTTTTAAATGGATACTTTTATTGAATTAGTCTAATGATGCTGTAGTACAGGTTAGGAAACCTGTGTCCTTCTAGTTGTTCTGAGTTACAGTTCATGAGGAACAGGATGTTATAATTCAGTAACTTTAAAGGAGTTTGTCCACTTTTGTCATACTGGTTTATTAAGCCTTATTAAGGCATCAGTATATTTGTAAATTCAAATTTTCCCTATGTTGAACTCAACACTCATAGTTTGCAATATTTGTTTGTTTATCATGCTCAAATCATCCAAGTTGAGTGTATAATGTATTTGAGTGACTTCTTTCATTTCCTTCTTACTCTTTATTCTTTAGTGGCATTAGTGAAAGCAGCAGTCTTGCCCTGGTTTATATTAGTTAAATGTTTTTGGTTAATGACACACCGGTGGATAGCTTAAGTACATGGAAAGAACAGTGTTGAGGGAGGCACAGAATGTACAGGGTCATAATATATATGTGCTGTGATAACACATGCATAGTATCTCTCTGATACATGAGTTATGTACATTTGCACACTTTTACATATTTTGCCCCAATTCCTTTTAGATAGTCCTTTAAATACTTTTGTACACTTCCATTGATTTAAATCTCTGCATGAGAATCTTTTGTTTTCTACTGTCAGAAATTGTAACTAATTGGGAGTTCTTAAAGTAAACATGTCATTCTTCATTTTTTGACAAATTGTCCTTTTTGTGTTAGGGTCACCAAGTTTTTAATACAACACAGTGATCTCCACAATTTGAGTCCAGATCTGAGATCATGGAAGAAATTTAGCATTGCCACATGATTGTATCAAGCCCATTGCAAGATGAAGCATAACAGTACGTGTGCATGCACAGAGATGGTAAATTACAAGTTATTTATCATTTATGGCAGAAAAGGATTGATAATACCAGATACACTGTTTGAAGTCATTCTTAGACTAATATTACAAAGAGCCCACTAGCATCCCTTTTGTACTCCATTTCAGTAGATATGGCAAAAGATCACTATTTTTTGCATTTTTGCGTGGGAGGTGATTAAGAATGATACACATACCTTACATTTTACATAGGTTTTATGCACTCATTTCAATCCTTACAAAACCCTGAATAGTGGTTCCTGTTCTCACCATCTTTAGGAGTGTGGTCCTTCATATGTCTGCCAAAACGTAATGCAAATCTGAAGTTAACAAAAGTTGCATGCTATAAGCATGCAAGGCATGGTTTTTCTTGCAACAAAAACAGTAGTCACTCTGAAATTTGATCTTAATGTTTGTAGCGTCATCACACAATTTAGCATCACTGTAAGACACTGCACCTGAGGAGTATCTGAATAGAATCTGGAGTTGTTTTTGTTTATGAGAAACAAAATTCTTGTCTGTCTTTTTTTCATGACAGCTTTTATCATTTTCTTACATTATGTATGACTTATGTCCCTGATTAGCTTAAATAAGTCAAAATTACTTGCACATGTCCAATTTATTTTACTGTATTCCAACTTTGAAAAGAGCAAATAAAATGCAGTTATATCTTCTAGAGAGGAAGTGGATCACTTAATTCTTGTGTAATAAACATCATGAGAATGGGTTACACCTGCTTTTTTATCCTGGTGCCCTTTTGATGTGTTAGATTACAACTCCCATCACTTCCAATATCTTAATGGGCAAGCATTATGGAGTTATAGTCTGGCACCTGGAGAGCATCAAGATAGATGAATGTCTTTGATCTATATTGTTACCCATTCCTTCAGTTTTTCATAATCCTATCCCTTTTCACTGTGCTCTAGCAACCGGTTGCTGCTTTATTTTTGTTTTGTTTTAAAAAGTCTGTACATATAGATAGAGCTTTATTTTGTTAATAAGACTAGTAACTTAACCTGTATATTTCAACACTCTTGTTTATAAAGGGTTTTCTTTTTCTTGGTACAATAAAGATGTTTGGAACAGAGATCTGTGCTAGTTATAGTTTTGTAAAATTCACTTTGCCAACTAACCCATTGTGCCTGTTCCTTTTAACAACAGTTAAAGGCTGTGGGGATGTGATGATTAGTTTTTAAAACAGAAGGTACACTATGCTAGACTTCCCTGAATTATCTGCAAACATTGATGCAGTTATTGTGCATGTTTACTTGGAAGAAATTCCTAGGAAGTTCAATAAGATTCCCCCCCCAGGTTTGTGTAAGATTGATCAGTCTTTCATGTGTTTGTGGTAATAAATTCCACTGCTCTTAAAGGGGCTGAACGTACATAGTACAGTCTTTTACATGTGATAATGGCATTATTTACCATTCCCTCCATCTGTGTGAGGATGCTATATCATCCTTGTTCATACTAATGTATTTAACATCTTTGAAATCTCAAGTCTATTATCTGTGGCAGGGGTTCCAGACACCCAGTCCGCAGGCCTACCCTGGACTACAGGATGCCAGAAATGAGGCCATGCAAACAAGTGAAGCCCTATCCGTGGGATGCAGACAGCATGTGAAAACACGCCCACTCAGGTCCATGAAAAAAACCTTTTCCCATGGAACTGGTCCCTGGAGGACCACTGATCTATGGGATGAAAAATATATTTCTGAAATCTTTTAATCAATCAGTGGATCTTATTCACCAATTAAATCTGTAGAGAGAGGAAGAGGAGACAATTCATGGATTTTATGAGTAGTGAAATAGTTTTGGTCTATTTAAAAAAAGCCATTTGTGATTAATTTCAATTGAGATTAAAAATAAGAGATTGGAGCGCCTCAACTTGTCTTCCTGATGTCCCGAGATCCAAGATTCCTTGTTCCAAGCTACTTCCAAGTGAGAGGTGCATCTCACAAGGACTACAGCATTTTCTTGGCTGTAGCAGACAACCTGAGGCACTCTTTCTTTTGCTTTGCTAGTCAGATACTGCACTCCCACCGCTGTAAAATAAGAGCTGCTGCAGCAGTCACAAGCCTCGGGAGCCTCATGTTGGCAGTTGTTCAAAAACTTAACATGACAGAGATAGTTGGCTGTGTCTTCTTGATCATTAGCGCATCCTCTGGAATGAGAATGTCAGTGTGCTGTGGAGCACTATGCAGTACAAATCTGGTGGGGACTTATTTTCCGGCTGCTTTAAAGGCTAGCAATCGCTTGACAGAAATAACTTTGATCAGGTGAATGATACTGGAAAATCTTTTGAGGGAGACGGGGATCTGTCTTAATCATTGGCCCAGACATGCATGATTGTGTCCTAGGTATTATGTTAGTAGCTGCTACTTCCTGCTACCTCTTCCAAATGAAGCCAGTTAAACATGACAAGAAATAATACTACTTGTGTAGAATAAGTATCAGAGCAGAAGAAGGCAAGGATCAAGAATCTGTTGTCCTTTTTGTTGCTGCTGAAGCATAGCTCCCAGCCTAATGATTTAAACAAACGAACTAACCAAGGACAATAAGCTGCATAATATGAATAGTTGATTACTCGGGAACAAAACACCTTCCCTCCAGTTTTTAATTTTAACATTGGCTTTATAGATAAAAAGAGACATTTGGTGTTAAAAAGGTTCCTTTTTGTCTTTCATTCAAGAAACAAAGTCCACCGATTTGACGTGTACCTGTAGGAACACATAGTTCATTCAGTATTGTCAGCAACTATCATAATACAGAAAAATCTTGTTTATGTACATGGAACGGAGTACATGAAAATTGCTAATAATTAGTGGTGCCACATACAAAGAGATGTGCTGGCATCTGCATGCTTGTTTTTTTTTAAAAAAAATAGCAAGTCATTGTGAGGTGACTAACTTAGAGTTGTAGACTAATTCTTGAAAGTTCAGCCTAACCAGTTCATTGCTTGGTGGCTGTGCATGAACTAGGAAAGCTTTGCCCATATTACAGATGCTTTTGTTGGCTTTCCCCGTTACCTCAGTTTGTTCAACTGTTTTGCTCTCAGACAAACAAGCACCACAGAAAGCAATGGTTCTGAAAACCCCTAAAGCAGTCATATATTTCAAACAGTAACTACATCACACAATTACGCAGTTAATTTCTCTTTCACGTACACAACACTACTACACAATGTCACCCACACTGCAATCTTCACTTGTTTGTGTTCAGATAACTATTCAGGCCATGAAATCAATTTTTCATGGTACAAAAATCAAGTTCATAAATTGTTTGATTCTGACTATATGAGGCTCAGTAGAGATACACAACACACATCAATATAGTGTGTTGGGATGGTTGTGATGCCTCTGGGATAAGGCCAATGACCCTGTTTGTATCTGATCTTCAGGCCTTTTTAACAGTTTGCTGGTATGCTGTGAGTTATAATAGCACAATTATCTACAGAAACTTCTATTTCATACTGGCATACTCCATATATTTCAATCTTCAGAGAGAAAATGTTTTACTGTTTTTAGGTAGATCTAGATTCCCTCTGAAGCTTTTACCTCACTATGACACCACATAATGAAAGACATCTGTGCACATTGTGTCAACACTGAGAACATGACAATGCAATATGATGGTGAATCCCTCTGAATGACAATGCAATATGATGGTGAATCCCTCTGAAGTAAAGAGAAAGGTTTAAAAAAACCATGGTTGATTTTGCTGTATAAGTAAGTTCAACTTCCTACTATATTATTCCTTTTATTCTCCCTAGAGGACAGCATGCACATTATATGATCTTGTGAAGATAAGCTTGCCAAAAATGCTCTGAGCAACTTGGTGTTCAAAAACCGTTTTAGCTTCCACACTAGTGCAGGATGCCACTAGCTTGAAAAAGTGCTAATCCTTGTTTTGAAAGTAGTTTGTTTTTCCTTAACGGGCTTTGCAAAGGGTGAAACATAGATCCTGACAGCAGGTTGCATCTTGGTCTGATGGGTGGAGATGTCAAAGACAGCTTATGCATCCTAGTTGCTCAGAAGACAGGGAATTATGTAATTTATGACACTGCTCCATGGGGCTTTGATACTGTTTATGCTGCTGTAAGCAATCTCTATTCTGGCTCCCAATTTCCATATAGTATTGTATTTCTGAAAAGGGGCAGATTAACTACTTAGAAAATCAAATAAAAACATTTTTATTTTTCAATCAGGGTTAAATGGGCAAAATATTTGCCCACTGCTGAAACCATTCCATGGTCCTCCACCGTCACCCCCACCTTGGTTGTGAAGGCATGTTGAGATTTGCCTAAACTGGCTTTTCATCTGCTTTTTGCCTCTCCAAGAACAAAGACAGCAAAATAAAAACTAGAGACAGAAAGTGAAGAGATGCTGTTGCTCAAGATCAAATTTCTACGCTCCCTTCATGACTGGATGGATGAAACAGAAGTTGGCCTGGCCATTCCTATGAGAAGGAAGTATATTCAGGACGATCATGAGCCATTCTGAGATTGTTTGGGTGGCAATATTGGCTTTTAACATTTTTTGTACTACTCCATCTAGGAATTTCCTCCACAGAAAAAAATGCACCCAGAAGGCTTCTAAATACAGTGCCGTTAAAAAAAAAGCAGCTTATCATTTAGCCTAATAATCTTGAAATGCAATAAATAGCATTTGGGGTTTTTCCCTTCCTTCCCAATGAATCAAGGTCACCCAATGTGTAGAGTAATAGTTTTTGCTGCCGTTGCTTTCTCTGGGTGATATTAAAGATGGGTTATATGGCAAAACTGTAAAAATCCTGAGTAGGCTAAATGCCTCTGATGGGAAGAAAGGAAAAAAAACATGCTCCCTTCTGCCACAGTGTCTCAGTGGAGGTGTGAATGTGTTCCAACTTAATCTTTTCTCCAATTGGACATGTGTTAATAATGTTAGAATCTGATTGCTCTTGCCCTAAAAATGAGGAAATGGAGGAACAGACATTTTATATATTTAGGTAATTCGTACTCTGATCTACATTATATTATGGCAGTGAGTATCTTTCCCTCTTTGGTGAACGGAGATAATGAAGGAAGCCATGCACTGAATAAAATCTCAATTGCTCTGCATATGGTTAGCTATGTCAGATTAGCATTTAGATTTAGAATGAGGACAGCTGACAATAAAACATTCAGTGAATCAGAATAAATCTTTTGAAAAATCCAAAGGAGCTGACCTGGCAATTTTTAAAAATAATTCTTATAAAATGCATTTTAAAGCTTTTGATGGTAAGGCTTTATAGTTATAAAGATGCCTATTTTGAACAATAAGGCTGAGTTCACACAATACTTTTAAAGTGGTTGGATGCTGCCATAAATTACACAATCCTGTTTATCCCAGTTAGGATGCTGTGCAAAACCAGCTGTCGAACTCTGGCCCTTCTTTAATAATTCAAAATAAAATTACTGGTTGGATGTGTAGCTCCTGCGATTAGTACAAACAGTGCTGGCAGCCAAAACTGAATGTTACCAAATTGCAGCTTTCAGGATTTATTATCATAATCCATGCTAGCTGGAGAAGGGGCGGGGGCAGATCTAAAAGTGTTTCTCAACATTTTTAAGTCCACACATTTTAAGATGTTTGGACTTCAACTTCCAGAATTCTCAAGCCAGCTATGGTGGCTTGAGAATTATGGGAATTAAAGTCTACATGTCTTAAAGTTGCTAAGATTGAGAAACGCTGATCTAGATTAGTAAATTCTTCACCCTGACCTAAGTCGCCATCTAACTTTAGCACTATATGAGCTTTTTAAACTTTCCAGCCTGAGGTTAATCTCCCCACCACCACAATACATACCATGCTCCTTTCAGCATTTATCTCACTTTTTTAGCTCCACCCCACCCTGTCGTCCAAACTATCGGGACTTCAAAAAAATGAAGCTTCAAGATTAGTGTATTTAAGTCTGAAAGATTTAAGCAATGGAAGTAACAATAATAAAAGTAAAAAGATGGGAAGGGTCACTCAAACTCATCAGTGAGTGAATCTGCTGCTGACATCCGCTCCTTGAAATTACATGAAAAAACATGAAATTACAATATCATAAAAATTGTCTAGGGTAAGAGAAGCTGCTACTGGGGAGAGGAGGAGAAACAATTCACAAGCGCCCCTTGGCAGCTACTGGGTCAAAACGATGAATTCATTACTCTTTGCTGCCCTCTGGAGGCCTGCCAGAATACTTGTGCCTTAGACAAGAAGGGTTATCTTTTTTGCTTGAAATCAACTAGCTGCATCAGAGGTGAAGGAAATTTAAATATGGCTGAAAGGTCTGGTCTTTTTGCCCTGGGAAAATTCTCAGTGGCAACTTTCTGGGTCTGAAAGTTCGAATGGCTTCTTTTGTCTCTTGACTTATTAGATTTATTCAGTAGTCAGCATCTTGCTTATAGGAAGAGATGGAGGAAAGGAAAAAGTGGGAACTTTTTAATGAGAGGTCAGAAGGCATTGGTAAGATGAACAGGCAAAGCAAGCAGGACACTTTTAAAGGAAAAGGACTGCAGAAAAATGCCCAAGGAGGTCATATTGTGAATTAGGAAAGGAAAGAAGGGGGGCTGTTTTCTAGGACATTAAACATTAAAAAAAAATTAAGCCGTGTGCTTTTCAATTTTCTGAACAAGTAAGATGGTTTATGCCACTCTTGATCCTTTCTCCACAGCTGCATTCTACTGATCCTGCTCATTATATCCACCCAATTAATCCATTTTATCCTCCAACATCCCCATCATTTGGAAGGATTATATATAAACGGATGTCAGTCCCGTTATAGCATATGAGATCAGATGTATAGAGAAAGGCAGAGGTGCATGGAACCTTTGGTTCAATGATTGTCGTAAGACGTGACCATGGACAACATTTTATACATCTTATCTTCACCTGCTGCACTGTATTTACATTCACAAATTACACCTGTCTCTGTATAAGCCTCAATAATGCATTGTCTATACTGGCTGTTGAGAGTTGAAGTCAAATTCGCCCAAAGGACTTCAAGCCACGCTGGTTAGATTCAGTGAAGTTTAGTGTGGTCCTGTCATAAAACATAGGGTTTGACCAATTTTCACAAGATCAGTTCTGTAACTATTATTTACCAAATAATAAATAGCTACATTTATGAATAAGAAACATCAAAGACCAACTTCATCAGTTCTGTTTGTGTCCTTAACTTAATTTAAAGGTCATGTTCATAACACTTAAGGGATACCCTATAATTAAAAAGCTCTCCTGCTTTCTACTATCCATTTGGGGGGCTGGTAGTTAATCTGATCATTAATACAATAAAGACCAAGGTAGTTGTTTTTGATAATGAAAAATGGAGTGAATGACTGCAAGATACTTGTTATATTTACAGAGCTAAAACATCACAGGTAGGTGAACTTGTCTTGCTATCCAGTACAGATGCAAACCAGCAAAAAGAAATGTTAAGTTGTACAAATGCTGATGAAAAAATAGTGAGTATGGGCTGTTGTGAAAAATGGATTATTGTCAAAAGAAACGAGAGAGGCTTGTTTCTGCTCATTTTGTCACACTGATGTCAAAGTTGGGTATGTCAAGAGAAATATAAAAGTGAGTTGAGTGCACCAGCAATGGGGTGTTTAAAATATATGTGAGGTCAAACAAGGCTAGAATCTAGAATGAGAGGATGTTCATTGAACGTGGACTGAATAGAAAAGCAAACAACCATTGCAAAAGAAGCATGTGAAGATGGCTTGGTCATACAGAGAATGAATGATCAAATCTCTCTCTCACACACACACACAATACATATGAAGGGTGAATGGCTTGAGAAAAAGGGAAAGACCAAGATAGTGACTGAATGGAACGTCTTGAAAAAAAGATAGGCAATACAGTAAGGCTGAAAAGGCATGGAGATGTATAATGAATAGTGTATCAGGGTTAATGGCTGGATCAGTTTACATCAGAAAATGTAAGCATGCAACTGTTTTCTTCCAACTGTTCAATAACTAACAGAAATTTTAAAAGGGGGGAAATGAAGTCAATACTATTCAAGCACAAAAATGTCTAGGACAGGAATAAGGCAGACTTACGTTGTCTAGTTATTTTGGACTACAGTTCCATATTATCTTACCACCAGGAACATGGGCTTTTGAGAGTAAAAGTAAAGCATCTGGCAAATACTGGCTCAACTGGCCCCTTTCCTGAGGATACTAAATGCCCTCTCTTGACAGCAATTCTGCACCAGCTAGTATGAGGAAACTACAGGAAATCAGATTCTAGGAAATTAATTATAATAGAACTGCAATTATAAGCCTGCAGGAGGCTTATTGTTTCCATCTTTGCTCCAAAGTACAAATTCAGTGAACATTCAATCATTTAAGTTCATAACTAAGGCGAAGAGACATCATAGGAACTGAGAGGTCATCTGTTTTTAACTCTACTAATTGTTTGCTGAGTAAAATAAAAGCCCATCTGACAGAAAATGTGAGTAAAAGAATATTCAGTGTGTAAAATGACATGTTTTATACTGATTACAGTGCCTCTGATAGAGACTCAAGAACTGATGCTAACGCTAACAGCTTCATTCCCATCATGCGGTCACACTTCAGTTTTATCCAGCCATAGGGCAATGCAGGAATATTGACCCCCTTCTGACTGGAGCACCCATAGGGGGTATGGACTGTATAAACCTGGCCTTTTAACCAAAGGAGTCCAAATGATCTTCTTGAAGGTAAAGCACCATAACAGTGTGAACTATTTGCAGCTCATAAAGGGTATTCAGGTTCATTCTAATTTCCTGTTACACAATCTGGATATAAAGGGTACAAAATTTATTTATATACAAGGTAAAGTTCGGAAATAAAAGGATTGGCTGAGAAGACCAGGCTGTCTATGTCACAGTTTATACCAGGGCTTGTGCAATCATGAGGTTCTCTCTTCGGTGTATGATTAAAATAGCATTCTCCAATTTGGTCCTCTCTAGATAAAATGGTGATTTTGGAGATACTATTGAATCCACTGGTGGTAAAAAGCTGCACTAAATTGATAATCAGGTAGTAAACTTGGGAAAAAAACTCGTTGCCAGGTTTTATTGGTGTGCCTTCTTTTTCCTGTGCTACATCAACATGAATTACACTTTCCTACTTATATTTATATATTTGTGTTATTAAAATGTTTAGTTTCATGGAATTCACATTCTCAAAATACTGAATGGCACAATGTAATATTATAGAAGACTCTAAGGGCAAATCAACGCATTAATGGAAATGCAATTGTCTTTGTAACATTTGGAACTGGATGCAATTTTGTGGCGGCAGTGGTGGGAAGAGATTGGTAAAATCCTTTCACAAATGGCCGCTACAATAACAAGTATTGCATAAACTTTGTACATCTATTCTTTACAAAAAGTACTCTGTCTTTTGTGCTTTCATCATCTTAGGTTTTAGGTAGTAACATCTGATCTCTTCAAACTGGCATTGTATGAATTATATGCACACATAATCGGAGATTGCTACATTGTCTGACTTTCAGAACATAGATGTCGAAATTGCTCACAATGCCTCATACAATTTTCAGCTCAGAGCTCTCTGTTGCCAGTTAATAGTTCAGGGAGGCCATCAGCTCAGAGCTTGACCAAAGCAGTAATAGCTCTTTAAGGACTGGGACTTTCCCTGAGCCTAAATGTTCCATATTTTAAAACTGATGTGTGTGGGAATATTTATTCCAATGTCAGGGTCTTAAATCTTTTAAGTTATGGATTTTCTCTCCACCCATACATGTAGAGAATGGAGCAGATCTCAAAATGGATTCTTTCAGTGTAGTAAAGAGAAGCTATTGTTCCTCCTCCATTCTCATAAACTAAAAGACCAGAATCTTGTGTTCTTGAAAAACAAAAACAAAACTCGTTAGTTTTCTTTCTTCTGGCCAAGGGACAAAGGTGTCATCCAGCAATAACCTTCAAGGCTACACAAATCCCTAAGCCAACCTTCTCCCCTGTTGGCCCACCCACTTATTAAGCCCAGAAGCCCTTGAATCTTTCCTGCATATGCCCCAGAAACTCTTGCCAGTAGCCCTGTCATAACATCACCTTCTGAAACCAACATGTGGCAGGTAATCCGTGGATGGCACAGCCAAGTTCAGGGGCTTTGTTGAATTTTTTGGCTTTGTGGAAGGTGTGCTTGTCTTTCCCAACCCTGTTTCATGATGTCTGACCACTCAGCACTGCAGGAGGAGAGGGTGGCAGGTGCTCTACACCAGAGAAAATAAGAATGGAATCTTGAGAACCAGAAGACTCTTTGGACTTTAGCTTCACTTGGACATTTGAAGGGAAGTCACCACAGGTTTTGTTTTAAAGTACTGCTTAAATCTTATGTCTGCGTACCTGCACAACAATATAAAGATATACATTTGTTATGCACAATACTATGAACATTTTGCACACAATAATTTTCAGTATCTGGTGCTCTTTGGCATCTACAAATGAGAAATTAATGCAAAAATGTTGCAGATACGTTTTCTATCCAGAGTCTGTCTTCTCACAGACATCTATGGCACTTAAACACTGAATTCTTACTTTGATACTTCTCAGTGTTGCATTCTTAAATTTCTTAAAAAAATAAACATGCTTATTTTGATAATTCACATATGATGCCCATAAGATGGTTTTACAAGCTTTGGTAAAATATATCATCAGCAATAATAATGTATAACAATGAAAATATTAAACTAGAACTTGAAAACAGGGGTCAGATTCTGACTTAGATATGGAGTGACCCCATGTAGTTACTCTCAACCAAAAGTACAGAATTATAGGAACAATAAAAAAATAGTGTAAGGTGGGATATATGCAAACCACTCCTTTCCATGCTCAATATGTGCTGATGCATCAGACTTAACCTAATTTGGCATTCTGTCCAACATTATTCTACATCCATGTCTCATTTAACTTTCCTTCTTGGATCTCAAATCTATCCTAAAATCTACATATGGTTACTTCTAAATTCTCATTTCATGAAGAGTTTCTCCTGCATTAAAAGTTTTCTAGAATGATCAGTTTCATTTATACACAAATGTCCTGATTCCCAGAGAACTAAGTGCCTAATAATTCTAGGCAGTATTTTCTAATTAATACAGGTGATAAAAATCATCATCATCATACAAGATTGGAGCAGCACAGCCACTGAATAAGTATTAAGCTGAATTTATCTCAGCTGTTGACCTTTTCTTTGAAGTCTATGATTTTTCATCAAAACTGAATGTCTTTAAATGTTGTCCCGAAGA
Source organism: Pareas carinatus (assembly GCA_032468095.1). Lineage (NCBI taxonomy): Eukaryota > Metazoa > Chordata > Lepidosauria > Squamata > Pareidae > Pareas > Pareas carinatus. The sequence continues at coordinate 206,537 of JANHFO010005924.1, read as the reverse complement.
TCCTTTCCAAAAGCCAAATGGACTTTCTTGGGGTTTTTTCCTTGAAAATGTTTTGTTTCTCATCCAAGAAGCTTCTGGGATGAGAAACAAAACGTTTTCAAGGGAAAAAAGCTAAATGTTTTCAAGGAAAAAAAAACACACAAAAATATCCAGCGGTCTTTTGAAAAGCATATTTGGGATAACCATGGCCTGGATGGTTGAGAATCTCCATTGACATTCTTTGAGTGTTGCTTACTCCAAACATTTTCACACCACCTTTGATTTAAAGATGGGTTTAAGTGCGAACTCCAGTAATAAGAAAAAAGACAATGGCTATATCCTAAGTATGCTTTTACCTAGAAGTAATTGTTTTGGCTGAGAAACTACATAAAATACTAATCCCATGGATGATTATTTCGAAATAATCACAAATATACATGATCGGGAATGTACATCAAAACTGCAAAAATTACAGGAAATTTAAATTGCTCAATGGATCACAAGGCAACTGAAGACCATGGAAAAAAAGGCAAAGTAAGTTATTCATTTATACATTTAGCTTCATTTTATCTTTCTCTTCATTTCCTCTATATTTAATCAACTATAGTAAGGATTATAATATGAAGTCCATATTTAGGATGTGGGGCAGAAGGTTAAATGACATCAAGGGAAGAATCAGGAACTTCTATTAAAACTGATGCTTCACTGATATTTTCCAAATGTATTTGTCAATTTTTTCTTGTAATGCATTGAGACTTTAGTTGTCTCAATGCATTACAAGAAAGGTAAGTTTCTCTAGCACACCTTTGAAAACCAAAAATATTACCAAGCTTCAATGTATTTCAATTATTGTCTTAAAACTCATGAAAAAAGACAACTATCATGAAAATCATGAAAAAATATTTTTTTTGGATGGCATGGAACTGACACAGATGCCTGATATGTCATGCAAATGTCATGTTTAATTTCTAGAATGAGAGCTTTTATATCTCTAACCAAGTTGGAAATCTGGAAGTTCTCACTTTTACTGCTAGTAGAGGGATAGGGTAAACAGACTACCAAGACTTAAAATCGTTACAAGGTTTTTCAAGAATATTCACATTATTTTTTTGTAATTAAATCTCACAGAAGTGCTCTCAGGTAGGTTTTATATGAAGGCAGCCCTAACATTTTATGTTGATGATCAGGACTCTGAACCAACATAACAGAATTATTGTCACTGGCACTTTCATCCCCCTTCCCCCATCCTAGGTAGACAAACAAACAACTAGTATCTTGTTTGCAACCTGTCAGTGCAAATAGAAATGACTCACCTGGCAAAATTAAAGTCTATCGTAGAGAATTGGGCTTGGATCAGGCCCCAGCAAGCCCACAGAAAATGGGAAGCCTGAGATAAGAGAATAGAATATCAGAAAGATGCCTTTGAGATGTGTGAGTGGAAACCAGTGAGAATTTGTGTTACCATGTAACAACTTAACTCTATATGAGAGAAAGTATGAACTTGCACACACCCAAAGAGTTTTCGTTGCACAAGTTAGTATTTGGGAAAACTTGGGAATATATGGAATTGTGATAGTGGAACAAGCTAAAAACCACTGCTGAATGAATGAAGTCATGAGAAGAGTGAGCTATTATAGCACAAAAATATTTGAATTGGGTCCACTTAAATTTCACAGTCCTGTGGCTGTGATGTTCTTCAAAATGTGACACTGATCTAAATTAAATAGGGAATGATAACTGTCATTGAAGCTACATGACCATGGCTACAAATATTCAAATTAGATTGCCCCTAGAACTGCAGGAATAAAAACCATACACAGATTGATGCATGTAGAAGCTGACTTTTACATTACTAATTTTAGACAAACAAAGTTAGCTGTAGCTTAGGCTACAGGGTAGAATAAATAGTTAAAGAACACCCTCTTCTAACCTAGTGCCTTCCAAATAAATGAATTTCTATTGTCAATAATCACATTGGTTGAGGAATATGACAGCTTTTATCAAAAACATCTACCGGACTTCATGTTGATACACAGATAAGAATAGCTAATAGATGAAGGGATGAAGAGTTGAAGAGAGATTAGAAAACAAGCAATTAGTATGGTGCTGTGGCTTTCTCTTTACATAAAAAATGTCATTAAAAAAGCACAACAAAGAATATTTTCTTTGATAACTCAGAAAGCTCAGACTGCCCAAGGAACTGCTGACACAGTTCTACAAAGGAATCATTTAGTCCGTAATCTGCACCTCAATAACTATCTTGTTTGTCACTGCAACCAAACAAGATAAACACAGACTTCAAAGGATAATTAGAACTTCAGAAAAAATAATTGCTACAAACCTTCCCTCCATTGAAGACCTGTACACTGCACGAGTCAGAAAGAGGGCTGAGAAAATAACTACAGACCCCTCACACTCTGGACATAATCTGTTTCAACTTCTTCCCTCCAAAGGCCGCTTTAAGGCATTGCAAACCAAAATAACTAGACACAAAGATAGTTTCTTTCCCCATGCCATCAATCTGCTAAACAACTAACTTCCACAACACTGTTAAATTATCTAATTGGAATGTATCATTACTATCCTTTTCATCTTTCATATTATCTATTGCCTATTACATATTCTCTTATTTGTATGACAATTAACTTGTTTCTTACATCCTACAATATGTAATAGTTGCTTCATTTAGTATCCTAGTTTGATTTGTAGATTGCTTATTAGTATTTCTATGACTGTTCTATCACAAAAATGTATTGTATGGCATGATGGTGTTTTGTCACGTGATGATTGTACTTTATAACACGATGAATGTACTTTATGATTATGAATGTATTTTATGATTATAATCACAATTTATCAATTGTACTTGTATGTACATTGAGAACATGCACACCAGAGACAAATTCTTTGTGTGTCCAGACACACTTGGCCAATTAATTCTAATTAATCCTAATCCTAATCCAAATCCTAATCCTAATACCAATCCTAATTCTAATCCTAGTCCTAGTCCTAGTCCTAGTCCTAGTCCTAGTCCTAATCCTAATCCTAATACTAATTTTAATCTTTTTTTCAGCCTTGTATGAAGCTCTAAAAAGAGCTTGCAAGATCATAACAATCGAGATGATGTCTATCGTGATTACAATCACAACTAAGCCCAAAATTTCTGTTACTAAGGAAGACAGTTGTTAAGTGAATTTTATGATTTTTCTTCCCACAGTTGTTAAGTGAATCACTGCACTTCTTAAGTTACTAACATGTTTGTTAAGTGTTGGTTAAGTATCAGAAGGTAATTACATGACCTCAGGGTACTGCAACTGCCATGAATATAACAGTTGCCAAGCAGTTGAATTTTGATTGTGTGACAATGATAATGCTGCAACAGTGAATGTGAAAAACAATCATAAATCACTTTTTTCAGTGCGGTGGTAACTTTGAACAGTCACTAAGTGAATTGTTTTAGGTGGAGGACTACCTGTATTTCTCATCTTAGGGATTTTGAAAGCTGTTTTATTGTATTAATTTTTGGCCAGACCAATCTCTCACACCCTAATCTAACTAAATGTGTATTTTACTGTTTCAGTATGAAAACAAACTTGGCAGAAGAATGTTATTTCAGTTAATATGCTTTAGAAAGGATGGACAGTGAATCACCAATCAAATTCACTGAGAAAGCTGTATCCTAAATATTTTCAGAAGCTTCTCACCTCCACCATCATTTTGAAAATATAATGATAGGAAAGTGATGTATAAATATCTATGAAGTTACTTTTCATCCTAGCCAGATAATTTCTTTTGTTATTTTCTTATAAGCAACTATCTCTTAGTACCCGTGCTACACTGCGGGTTTAGTATAGTTAGCTATGGTAATATGGAACGAACTTCCCCCGGAAATACGGACCATCACGGATCTCCTGGTCTTCCGTCGGGCTCTAAAGACATTTTTATT
>JANHFO010005924.1:177807-191896 GCA_032468095.1 Pareas carinatus | reverse complement strand
CACCTTAAAGTTGTCAAGATTGGGAAACCCTGGTTACCATTTCAGACAGATGGCTGTCCAATCTCTTCTTTAAAACTTCCAATGTTGGAACATTTACAACATCTGGAGGCAGGTCACTCCACTAATTAATTGTTCTGTCAGGAAATTTCTCCTTAGTTCTAGGCTGCTTCTTTCCTTGATTGTAAAAATACATCTTACACGTTTTTAGGAGCTTTTCTTTCGCTCTCATAATATTGAAACTCAGAAATGGCGATTAAAACTAAATTTGAGGAGATTCAGGGCCAATAAAAAGAAATACCTTTTCTACACAACACATAGTTAAACTAAGATTTCCTGTCATTTGATGTAGTGCACCCTCACTCCCACCCCTTGAAGAAATTGTTTTTAAAGGGGGGTTATACAAATTCATGGAGGATTGAACAATCTACAGCTAGTAATATTGACAGTTGTTTTTCACCTCCTGTTTACCAGCAGCACACATTAAAAACAGCTGCTAGAAAACAGCAAGAGAAGAAGCTTATTGCTACCCTGCCTGCATTTGTGAGTTTGGCCATTGCGTAATAATGAATGTTGAACTAAATGATTGGTAGTCTAATTCAGCAAGCCACTAATGTTTTCCTTTACTTCTGTTTCAGAGTGCCACTTTAACCATGGCAGCATTACCTCCTCAGGTACTTCTCTTGTGCTGCAGATAGGTAGACCCCAGGTCTTGTACAACCATGATGGCTTTTTAGTCGAACCTCATCATCCCGCCCAAGGAGCTTCACACCAAACAGTGGTTCAGTTGCATAAACATGCACCAAAGATAAAGCAGGAAATAAATCCATGCTACAAGTCATTTCACACACACCCTCTCACGAAAACCATATCTATTTCTAGAAAAGCTGTACACTCACGCACCCACACACTTATGATGAGTAAGAAATGAACAGGGTCTGAGATAGGAAAAGGGTCTAGTAAAGTTGGGAAGAATCAGTTTTGCTGAATTCCAAGAAACAGAGCATCAGTGCCAAATTATCTCTTCTTCCCTTATCTCATCTCTTACCCATAAACAAAACCTAAAGATCTCATTGTTCAATCTTCATCAGCAAAATTCCATTAAGGATTATCAGGGATAACATTTCTATTTTAATCTTGATCAAATAAACCAACTTTATATTATTTCCTTTAACTTTTAACAATTTTAAGCTTTAGAGCTTTCAGATAATGTCTCAGAAATTGTTCTCATTTCTTTCTTGTCCGGTCTCACAATTTAATTTTTTTTTTAAATAAATCTATTTTGTAAATTCAGTATAGGAAAGATATCCAGATTTTTTTTTGTTATTTGTAGACCCCCTTTAATTATTAAGACTCCATCCAGATTCATTTGTATACCCAACGTAGCATCTTTTTCATATCATTCTTTAACTTGTCATTTTAAAATCCACTTTCAGATCAATCTTGGTCATTTTAAAAGCTACTTTCAGATAGTTTCAATCTTGTCCAGTAAAACTGGTTTTTTGAAATAACATATATTAAACACAATCTATAATAGCAGATGCTCTTAAAATTAACTTCTGGATTCATTGATCACATCTAAAATCCAATGGTAAAGTATTTTTTCTCTGTTCTATATTAGTAAGCCTAATTTAAATGTTCTTTTCCTTTAATTGCAATATTTAGTTCCTTCTAGTTCCTTCTAGTGGCCAACCTTTGAAGTTTCATCCTATTATTTTTAAGAATCCAAAACAACATTTTCCCATGGGAAGGATTCTTATAATTAATTTCATAATCTTAATTTAAATCCATCCGGACCCTTAATCTGTTTATAACTTTCCAAACTCAAATTTTCTCCCCAGATTTTTTTTAAGTTCTTAATTATATTTAAAACTTTTCTTGCTAATGGCTGAAGGAAACTCACCCAGTGCATAAAACTTGTCATTCTGAAGTTTCCTAATAGCTGAAAAACAGCAATTTCCATAAGTCATTAGAAAAGTAAGCATGCAAACCTACTATCCTTTAGAAAGTTGTTGAACTGTGATTCGGGCTACAATGATATTCCTTTGCCTACCAGAGATCTAAACCGGCTGGAGACTGTTGCTTGGCAGTCTCGTGAGAGGAACTGACTGTAGCACTTGTTAGTGATGCCATTCCTATCGCTTTGCCTGGAAGGAATTCACAGAATCGGTTCATTCACTGCTCTTTATTCCACCACGGTGTCAGCTCCCCTCTCAACAAATCTTTGGTTCACTATTTCTTTCCCGAAAGTCGCTCAGCTTCTCACTTAATATTGGTATGTGACTTCCTTACATATTTTGTCTCCTGTTAAATACCCTGCACCTTATAAAGTAATAATTTTAAACAGACAAGCACCTACTAGTAACATTCAAACAGACAAGCATCTACTACAGAACTTAACAGACTTAACAAATGTCAATAACAAAGACAAAAAGTCTGAATAGTAGACATGATAGTGCTTGGAGACAGCAGAACAGAAGAGAAAGAATGGGAAATAACCACAAAATACAAAGATCTAGAAACAGAAATAGAACAATTGTGGCAAAAGAGAGTAGAGACAGTATCAGCAGTAATAACTGCCTTTCATGCAATCTCAAGCAAAGACTTGATAGGTGGCTAAAATTTAAACTGAGTCTCAACATTTGACTTCATGTTCCACAGGTTCTTCTCCCATGTTTTTCTATTGTAAGTTCTTTCAGGAAGGGGCTTATTTTTTTAATACTCTTTAAAGAATCATAAAGCTTTAAAGACAATGCTTCATAAAGAAGGGCAACATCTCTTTGCCCTGGAGCAAGCTTCAAAATCCCATCTGCTAAAACATGAACAAGAAGCCAGTGGTTTTCCATATGTTGAATAACTTTTTTCCAGCAGTTTAAGGATCAACAATTATGAGGGATGATGGGATGTAATAGAGCAACTTCTAGAAAGGACAAATTTTTATTCCTTTGCTAAGAGACTTAATGCAAGCCTAAGTAAGCTTACCCCAAAGGCTGCTCCATTGGATTCAGCAGGACATCCTACCAAGTGTATTTATCAAAGTTGCGAAAACTTTAGAAAGATGAGAACTGCAGGAACAGGGCCAATGATGCAGAGTGATAGAAGGGCTGTCTTAAATGCAGTAGGCATTTCTATGCTTTGCTTCTTCTTGACAAGATTCTCTGGTGTTTTGCCAGATCTTATCCACTTAGCTTGCTAGGTTTTTTTAATTTTTTGTTTATAATGTAATACGTTTGTCTTACGGACTTCTGATTCCTCTTTCTTCCGAATGGGGCAAAGCAGCCGGGGCTCTGGCTGCCGAAGCCCTTTATTTCTAGATTCGGAGGGGCTGTGAGCAGTCCTAAGATACCCTGGAAAGGTGACGGATGAGGGGGTGCAGCAGGGATGCATGTTAGGCAGCAGCCAACACATCTATCTTCTCCGCTTTGACCCCCTGTTCACAGAGTTGAAGAAAGGGCGCTCAGCGCCATTAAGGAAGAAATGCAGGGATGTCGAAACTAACATCAAGGTGGAAGCAGCAAGAGAAAAGATCAAAAGATTCCAGCAGGACGGGTGGGGAAAGGTACCTCCACATTGAAATTACTTTTTTGGGACATTTAAAAAAGAAAAAAGAAATCAAAGACGAGCCCTGAAGCATGTTTTAAAGTGGCGAGTCAGCAAGCAGGGGAAGTCGATATTGGGGGAAGAAGAAGGAGGAAAATGCTGGCTTAAAAATGACTGCAACTGTATTAATAGAAAAGAGATTATGAGGAGAGAAGATTTTTACCTGAATGGATTGATACTATCTGGTGGAGCGTTGCATCGTGACTAAAAATGTTTTTGTGGATTACAAAATGGTAGCTGCATTAAAAGAAAAATAAACGGAAAATAGAGCTAATAAAAAGCTGATAATTTGATGATAACAAGAATAAGAAAACAGTAAATAATTGGCTAAAGCCTAAAAATTTTAAAGTCTGGGATGAGATTGGAGTTGGTTTTGGGTTGGAAATAGTCTGAAATTCTAAAAAGTACAAAGAATTGGATAAGGGACAAAATGGAGCCAACACAAGATCTACAGCAAGCTGTACACAAACGGACGTACCTAGGTGAAGATATCCTGACGCGGATGGAAGAAATGCTTGTAGAATGGTTCAAGGCTTTTCAAAGGAAAGAAAAGAGGGGAAAGGACTGGGAAAACAAAACTTTTGAACTGAATAAAGTACCAATGCTGAGTAGAAGAAGGAAAAAGCAAAGAGTTAAAGGAAGAAAAGAAAAGATCGAGGAGAAATTGCCAGCAAGGAGTAAGGGAATAAAGGGAGCTAAAAGTATATTCCCAAAACTAGAAAAGAAATCGAACCATGGAAACATAGACTCAAGAAAAGTTGAAGTTAGTGGCATTATCTGGAGGGTAAAGCGGGGAAAATTCAGAAGGTTAAATATAAGACTGAGCAAAGAAAGGCAGGGGAAGAAATAGGGAAGATGGAGGAGGAGATTTCTGTGGAAATGTTTAAAAAGAAAGGAGAGTCTAAAAGATTAGAAGTGTATTTGAGAGGTTCTTTTACTCAGAAGGGTATAGGTTAAACATGTATGTATACACAAACAAAAAACAAAAACAGAGAATATTTAATAATTAAGAGAAATGGAATCTACTGCTGGTGGTAATTAAAAGAGGTAAAGGAAATATTGGTGGTATATGTGAGAAGACAAACGTAATACTGTCTCTGTTATTTGAGTACAAATGAAATATTCATGTATATGAAATCATTATGAGGAATTATTAAAAATTTAAAAGCTGAAGTTAAAAACAGAAAGGTGACAATATATAAAATTAGTTAAATTGATCAGAGAGAAGGTTGGAACCTAAAAAAAGATAATCAGTGAAGAAAGAAGAGAAGAGGGATGGAAGTAGATAAGGGAAGGGAGGAATGTAAGCATAGGAAGAATTATTATATAATGTGTTATTATGCAATGAGTTTGATTTCTCTTTTTGACTATGTATTGTATGTAAGTATGTTTGTACATGTGTTTGTCTGAAAATTAAAAAAATTGCAAAAAAAATACTTTTTCTTACCATGTCTCTTTTCTATTCCTCAGTTGGTGTTGGTCGCGCAGGTATTCAGTAAGCTTTCATGGTGTGCTAGTTTCAGTGCTTCTTTTTCACTGTCCTTCATATATTCTTTCAATGTATCTTTTTTCTTATTCAGCTGTCTGGTGCACAGGTAACATTCCACACCGACCAATGCACCTTGTTTTTAATGGGATTAAAGGAATTCTCACAAAATGTAAGCTGCTCCAAGTAAAGCTGCATTTTGCAATTGACTGATAGTGATTTTGTCAATGCTGATGGTGTTCAAGTGGTGATGTTTAGGATTGCATCCAAGGCACCTACTATTATTATTGATGCTATCTTTGCTTTCCTTTGCCATAGTCGTTCTATTTCTACTTGGTCTTTATATTTTGTGATTTTCTCCAGTTCTTTCTCTTCTATTCTGCAAGTACTGCCACATTCACTATCCAGACTATTTTGTCTACTATTATATTTCTTGTTTACTGAATTTACATACCAGTGAAAATAGCACAACTAAAGTAAAACAACTAATGAAATATTAGAACCATCAAATAGAGGTGCTAATCGTAAGGGACTTTTTGTTTAGATAACCATGAAGTAAGAGTCCAGAATGCTATAAAAGAGAAGCTTTTGAAATCTGGATGCTCAGGAACTTTATTTTGTCTGAGCACTAGCGAGAAATGTTTCTAGTTTGTTCAGCTGTAAAATCGGGCAGATGATCTTTTGAAATGAGCTGCTAAAAGAGGCCAAAGGTTACTTTACGGTCTTCAATTTATATTCAATATCTTAACTATATTACTCTGCCCAATGCTAGCAATTTGTGAATGCTTTCAATGATTGCAATAACTATATGCATAGCAAATCATAGTATGTCAGAGAGACAGAATGAGGGGTTTATTGTGCCTGGGCTTTTTCCTCTCTCCATATTTTTCTCTTTTGTTTTAAACATCTCATTTCATGCTCCACAAACTAAACTCTTTGTCCCAATCCTGCAAAAACGGCAAATCAAGGGGAGGAAGGACAGATCTTAGGTATATAAGACTTGATTTACAGGCAAAAACATTAACACGAGCAAGCACTCTGGCTTTGTAGAGGTTATTTCTTCAGGGACTTGCAAAAGGCCAATATGATCAGTATCAGTCTGACTTCTGGAGGGATGATGTTCCACAAGGCAGGTACCATGATAGAAAAAGATATTTTCCTGATCCTGCTAGATGACTCTTCAATGGACAGGATCTGTACTATGCGCCTCATGCTTGATATGATGAGATGGGTAGGGCAAGGCAGTCTCACAAATAATCCTGCCTAATTGCATAAAGGACTTTGTAGGTGACCATCAGCACCTTGAATTGAACATGGAAGCACAAACTTGAGGAAGCTTGTGGAGCACAGGTATAACCCATAATGTGCCCATAATTGCCCACAGTATGGCATTTTGTACCAGCCTCAGTTTCTGGGTGCTCTTCAAGGACTGCTTCATGTGGTAACCAAGGCATGAATAACTACAAAGAAAACCCCTAATCCAGGAAAAGATGTTCTTGGTGCAGACAGCTATGGATGCATATGAACAAACTATCCTAGACAAATCGTAGCCTTGGTATTTTTTTCCCTGGCTCTTTATAGATGACCTTTCTCATTTATTTTCCCACTGCTTTTTTCCACTTGGTTATACTTGACAATTTATAAATTTGTAATGATCCTTCTGCCACAGACTCCCCAGGCCTGCTGAGAACCTGCTTGCTGAGGGCACCCAGCCAAATTGGGTAGACAATCATAACAAGCCTGCATCCCTTCAGAATGGGGAGGGGTGCTGGGTGGTGTGTCAGGATATCATTTCTCCCCAGTCAGTAACAGTGATCATAGTTCCCTCTCCTCTTTAATCTGCTGCAGCTTTTGGGGTGATGAGTGTTTATCCTGTTAGCCACCTAGCAAAATATTTCTTCAAAGATGTGCTTCATAAATGAATCCTCTGGCAGAGTACAGTATTGGGGGTACAGTGTTAGAACAACAGAAGAAAAGGATTTAGATGTGCTCGTAGCAGATGATTGTAAAATGAGTAAACAGTGTGGCCAGGCAACTGTGAAGAGAAACAAAATTCTGGGATGCATCACTAGAGGGATCACTAGCAGGAAAAAGGAGGTGCTAATCCCATTATATAAGGCTTGAGTCAGAACCCATTTGATATACAGTTCTAGGGACCTCACTGAAAAAAAATCAATAAGATTGAGTGAGTCCGGAGATGAGCAACAAAACTGTTGCTCATCTCCAGACTCCATTGCAAGGTCTGTGAGACAAAATATATCAGGAGATATTGGAGGAGCTGAACACGGACAGCCTGGAGAACAGAAGGGAAAGGGGGACATGATTGAAACCTTTAAATATATTGAGGGTGTGCATAAGGTTCTAGAAGGCAATATTTTCAATATTAAACAAAAATCAAGAACACAGGGGCCTAACCTCAAACTGAGAGGAGGAAAGTTCAAAAGTAATGCTAGAAAGTATTACTTCACAGAAAAAGTAATGGAAGCTTGGAACCAACCTCCAGCAGAGAGAACTGAGTTTAAACATGTTTGGGATAAACACATATCGATCATCTGGCAATCAATCAATCAACATGTCAACCACCAGACAATCAATCAATATGATTCAAAAGAAAGCAGAAAAAACCCCTCAAACGGTAGACTCAATGGACCCCTGGGCTTTTTCTGCCATCAGTTTTGATACTGTAGCAATAAACGTGATGCTTGATGCTGCTGTAATGTGGTTGTCAACTTCTCAGAAGTTTTCTTTTCCAGATGGTGTTTTTTTTCTACCTCTTGAGTACTGGAGAATGTCTTTCCAATTTCTCTTGTTAGAGTTTCTAAGTTTAATTTTAAGCAGACCCTGCTATAGTGTGGGAATAACACTAGGAAGAAGAAGCGTTTCTAAGTTTATTCCATTGCAGGTGGGCGAAGATGTTTTAGGTTACATATCATTCAATCACTCAAAGCATTCCTGACTGCCACACTTTCCAGTATGAAAATGGTTTCCATGGATTGATGATATGTTCCTTGGGGATCTGCAGGTTGGAAAACCAGAATGGCTGAAGACCGAAGAGATAAGTGTAAAATGATAGATTGGGCAATTCACACTGCCTACCTTCTTACGAAGTAAATGCAAGAATAGCATATTTTATTTTACCCAAAATAACATTATCAACATGCATTCGTGCTCTAAAAGAAATGACGAAAGCAAATATCCCTTCTTCATTCTGAATTTGAACTGGTAGGAAAAAAATAGAACTGGTAGAATTCTCTGCATGATACCAGGACATGGTTCATTTTCAGTTTATAACAACGAAGTGAGCTTTCCCCAAAGGTCTGAGTACACATCTGCCTTCCTCAATGGCATTTTGAATGCAGCAACATAGCTGCTCATACTCCAGGGACTTAGTGAAATGAAAGCTTCCCAGAGACCTTCAGCTACACTTGTTTATTACCAATGCCATTTGTTGAAGTAAAGGGGGGGTGCAGGATCTTGAGCCTCAGCAGGCCCAGTATATTGCTCCCTGTGGTAGAAGCCCATCATTCTCCAACCCCTAATCAAGGTGCATATTACCCAAGCCAGGAGGTGTTGTTCAGTATGTATGTCTCGAAAGCATCTCTCGCCTTTCCTGGCAGTATCAAAGACTGTAATAGTAAATCACTCATCCATATCAGCTGCCTGACAAGGCCCCGATGTAGGGCAATTGTTGGTTTGGCCTTGTAAAGTGCTCATGGTGGTAGAGGAGGTATCTGGAGGATGACAGTAGGGGTTGGAGAAGAGCCTTGCTTTGAATTATGTCGCATTCTTGGAAATGGGTGTAGGAAAAAAAGGGTCTTCATTATGGAGAAAAATATCTCAATTGATTTCCAAAGTGAGTTTGCCCATAGCTCCTTAAAAATGAGGACAATTCTAGAATCCAGATTTAGAAGCACTTAGTAGAAAAGGTATTATCCAAGGCAATGTTACTCTTTGCAAGGGAATAGGAAATAGGCTTTTTTTAATTTTGCTCGCATGGATTCAAAAAAAGAGAAACAGAGATTCTTCCTGCTTTGTTAAAGTGGAGGTTAACTTATCAACCAACATCAAAGTACCTACACTGGTAACAGAGGGAACAGTAACTATCATGTGGCAAGACAAGAGTAAGTACACTTCATGAATGCAAAATAGAAAAGATCAGACTACATGCTACTTTCACTTTAGGAGATGCTTCAAATAAATCAAAAGTATTTTTCTAATTATAAATTATTCAGTAGAATTATCCACCTGTCCAACATGTAATACTACTTAAATCTAACTATGAGCACAGGCAGAAAGTTGCAATCTTGTGAGACTGTGCCATTAAATGCTTTGAATCAGGGACTCTGTGTGATGTAGTTAACAAAAGATCTCATTCATTCCAGAGAGCACAACTACTATATAAACAGAGATGATAAAACTTTTCTAGATATGAATTGGCAGTATCATGGAAAAGGCAGCTATAAAGAACCAGCACATGGAGAGAGCACATAGAGATATGTGATGTTTACTACATTTTCTTCCATATAAGTGTGAATCTGAATTAAAATGAGATTCTTCCAAGAACTGTGTGATTTATAGATTTTTTAAAGAGTCTCAAAGAGGTCAGTAAGAATGCCTATAGGCAATTTCCTGCAATCCTGGCTAAGTGCTTTACCTGCACTGAGGTGCAAAAAGCTGTGAGGAAAAAAAAGGGTGTAGCACAGAAATGCACTCCTTGTTTGTGGATTGCTAGAGCGATGAGTGGCTTGTTATTCTGAAATTATTGTAAAGACAGTACTAGTAAACCAATATAGATTTGTTTATTTACATACCTGCTTGGTAAGGGATTCAATATCACAAAATGAAAAATTGATGGTGCCCAACATTGGAACAGCTAATGTTCATTATATTTCTATTTTATAGATATGACTACTGAGTCACAGAAATAGAAATTATAGGAGGCAATGACTATCAAATTCCTCTTTGCAAACTAAAGCCTGCAATCACACCTGATGCTTAAATAAGATTAGACTACAATGAACTGGGGTGGGAAATCTACCAACTTAAAAATCAATTCCTTCTCCATCAGGTGATTTTGTGAGTGGGGAAGAGTATTCATCTGGTGTTTAAAGATCATAAACAACAAAGTGAGTGTTTCATCCACTAAACATTCAGATCGGCATCCTGACCATAATCTGTGTGTCTGAAGGACCTCGTGCTCCATGACGAACTATGGTCAAAGATTCAAACCCACATCTGTGTACAGAAAGGATGAAAACGCCCCAATCTTGGATCACCTTTATAAGACAAGTGAATCCAATGGGTGAGTTAAACCACTACGTTCCTGTGAAAAGTGTGCAGCTAAAGCGTCAAGGTAAGAGCTAAGGTGATGACTGGTCCATCTTAATAGGCTCACACTACCAAACCCAACCTCGACCTGTTGAATGTTCCTAAAAAAAAAATCCCACCTAAGGTGAATTGCACTTCCTGCATATCTTTCCCGCCCCCAACGCCCCTCGCTGTTGTTTCGTCTTCCATTGCCATTGATATCCTACAAGAAGATGCCGAAGAGTCTCGCCTCAGCAGTGCGTTTTTTTTGCCACCGGCTTCGACCGAACTCTGCACACGCTCCGCCTTTGTACCTTGGTTTTAACTCGCTCCGTCTCCCATTGTGGTCTGAGCGTTCGGATCAGCTGCAGAGCCCCCGGCAGGACGTTAGTCTCATCCACCGCAATGCTGACACGCCGGACGGCTGGGTAGCTGGAGAAGACGCGCGCGCTCTCCTCCTCCTCCTCCTCCGCTCCCTCCATGCCCCATCGGCAGCTCCGCCGCCGCTTCAGGTGCAAGGCAGAGTTAGGAAAGCGGAAGGGAGGCGAGAGCAGCCTTCCTCACCGGCAACTCCACCCACCTCAGCAACGGGAGGCTCGCGAGGTAGCCCATGTGGAGGAGATGGGAAGGGGCTGGGAGGGGAGGAGCCAGCCCCGAGAGGAATCCATGAGTCACTCCTCCTCCTCCTCCCACCGCACCCCCGGCAATCATTTCTTATTGGAACATCCAGCCTGCCCGGATTGTGATGTCAGAGGGAGGAATCGTTCGCCGCCAGACCACGGCAGCCCCCCCCCCCCCAGAAGCAGCCTTTCTCTTGCAAGGCAAGAGGCGGAACATGAGCCATGCGCGGAGGAGGAGAGGAGGAGGAGGATGCAGCTGCCTGAGCCCGCCTGTCCGCCCGGAAGGTGCTGCTCCCGGTGCTCTTGTTAGCGGACGCCAAGATTGGCGCTTGCAAGCAAAAGCGGGGCGCGCCAGGACCGGCTCCCGGGAGTTTCTGGATCTAAGACGCCAGGGGGGTTGGGGAAATTGCTGCCACGCTTAATTACTGCCGAGGGAGAGAGCGTCCGCCCGGATCTGTGCTTTTAGTGCTGCGGGCTTTTCAGCTTGTTTGCTCGGAGGTATGCCCGGCTGCAGTCGCCGGCTGGTGTTCGCAGCAGGCTGCTCTGAGCCGCAAACAAGCCAAGCGCCTCCTAGCCTAGGTAGACACGCGAACCCTGCTAGTATGGTTAGGTTAGGAGTTCAGGGACTTATGGAAATTCAGAAAATTGAGTGAAATTGAATATTCATTTAACCATGGATCGGGTGAGCAGCTTTCACAAAAATACACTTGAGTGTCAGACAGCCAAGTTGGTTTGTGACAGACAAGCAAGAATTCCACAGGGATTCAGCAGCATGTAGGTGCAGGTGGAAATGAACAGACTAATTTTTAGCTATCCTGCAATTAAAGGCAAAGTAGCTCCACCAAGCTTGTGGAGAGGAATTCCCAGTCCTGATTCAAATAAATATTATGTAACTGTGTCAAACCAAGATCTTTTTCACACCTGATCCACTCCAGCTCTTCCTCCTCCTCCTCTTTTCCTGCCATACCTAATTTTTAAATTGGTCCTTAGCTGTGTCAGTGGTTGAAAATGTGACAGGTGTTCTGCCATGAATACAATCTGATACGCTTCACTGGCCATTTTGTTGATAGAACAATTAGGATGGAAATAGCCTGGTCGTAGTTGCTCACTTTTAGCAAATTGCAAGCATGTCTCTCACAACTTTCTCCCTTGACACTGTATTCCACAGTCATAGTGGGAAGTCTGATTGCTTCCAATCAGGTTTTAGCAATAGCAGTTAGACTTATATACCGCTTCACAGTGCTTTATAACCCTCTGTAAACGGTTTATAGAAATCAACATATTGCCCCCAACAATCTGGATCCTCATTTGACCGACCTCAGAAGGATGGAAGGCTGAGTCAACCTTGAGCTAGTGAGAATCAAACTTGTTAACAGAAGTAGAATGTAGTACTGCACTCTAACCACTGCACCAATACAGCTCCATTAAGGAAAGTAACAACAAACAAAAATATTTTGATAAAGCTGAATAATTTTCTGGAATTCAGAGGGCAGATACTTGTGTTCCCTGACATAGTTGGCTAGTGTGAAGAATAAGAAACATAAGCAGCATGAAAATTTGGTTCCTAGGGAGGAATTCAGTATAGATTTGCTCTGTTTTGACTACATGATGCTTCATTGTACATCAATGCCTATATGCTTAACAGAGATCAACAAAGATGCACTACAGCTTTGCAACACCAGTGCAAATGTACCCTTTTTCCTGGATAGCATATATAAAGATACATAAGCATAATAGGGCAAATAAAAAACTGTGATTGTACTATTGTACAATGTTTTCAAGTCAATTTCCTTTTATTTAAGAGCCTTGTGCTACAATTTGTTTAAAGGGTGGGGAGACAAGTAATGTCAAAACATACAGCCATTTTCTCTGTCGCAATTCAAAAATTCATTTGCAAAATGAAACCAGAATGCTCTTTTTCTATATCTTTTCAGATTTTCTGAAGCCTGAATTTTCTAACATTTGGTTTACATTTAATTTCATCTATAATTTGCATCAGAGTTGGAGAACTTGTTTTCCAGGTTTTATGTTAAAATGAAAGGATGGAAAACTACTGGGAAACTTTACAAAATCAGCAAATTATGTACTATATGGGGCAGAACTTTAGTTCTCTGTCACTAGGTGATAAAGAATGAATAACAGAGTAACAGAGTTGAAAGGGACCTTGAAAGTCTTCTAGTCCAACCCCCTGCTCTAGCAGGAAACTCTATACCATTTCAGACAAATGATTGTCCAACCTGTACTTACAAACCACCAGGGCTGAACTATCCACAACTTCTGGAGGTAAGTCGTTCCACTGATTAATTGCTCTCACTATCAGAAGATTTCTCCTTAGTTCTAGAGTGGATCTCTCCTTGATTTGTTTCCACCAATTGCTTTTTATTCTGTCTTCTGGTGCTTTGGATAATAGCTTGACTCCCTCTTCTTTGTGGCAGCCTCTTATTTATTTATTTCTTATTTATTAACAAGATTTATATACCGCCCTTCTCCCGCAGGACTCAGGGCGGTGATATTAGAACACTGCTATCATGTCACCCTTAGTACTTCTTTTCATTAAAACTAGACATACCCAATTTCTGCAACTGCTCTTCATATGTTTTAACTTCCAGCCCTCTAATAATCTTTGTTGCTCTTCTCCACATACTTTCTAGAGTCTCAACATCTCTTTTATATTGTGGCAACCAAAACTGGATGCAATATAAGAGGCAGCAGTGTTGAGGAAGATTCTAAAATCTATTTTTATTTTCTACATTTATTCTAGGCATCGCAATACTTTACTGCATGAATCCCATCAAGAGATTCTGAGAAGTCAAAAGCATATACTTCAAAACAGACCTTTTCTAGAAGCTTTAAAAACCTTCTGCCCTCTCTGAAATAGGAATGCATTTGCTTTAGCTTGGGTTTCTGTCTAAATGTAATACTGTTGAAGGAAGACATATTCTCTCTTTTTCTCCCTCTCTTGGTGTTCTTGAGAGAGGAAATCTGAGATGAGCTCCTGTTATCGTGTTTCCCCGAAAATAAGACACTGTCTTATATTCATTTTTGCACCCAAAGATGCGCTAGGTCTTATTTTCAGGGG
>JANHFO010005924.1:156452-169075 GCA_032468095.1 Pareas carinatus | reverse complement strand
AAGAAAGAAAGAAAGAAAGAAAGAAAGAAAGAAAGAAAGAAAGAAAGAAAGAAAGAAAGAAAGAAAGAAAGAGAATATTAATGCAAAGAACTAATTGGTTTGAGACTGCTCAGGTGTGGAACAAGGGCCTTAAATGTCAAATCTCATGTAGCTGGCAAAAGAATCATACAGATTTCAGAAAGGAATACTGTACACAAAATTTAAATACTAGTCAGAAGTAAAAACGCAACCTTAAAAACAACAGTAAATCTCCAGGCAAAAGTAACACAATTAAGGTAATGTCCCTCTCAAATATTTGTTCCCTGTAGCTACCCCTCACCTCCCCCCACAAAAAATTAGAGTGTGCTATAATTGAACCTGCCTCTGCCTGTTTCCCACTGTCTTTAGCAGCTAATGATCAAACAATTCTATGCATTTTTCTTGAATAGTGTTCCACTGGATGCTATCCCATGTGTGGCCATTGAAAATGGGATCCTTCCCTTTGTGGACTTACCACACATCTTTGTGTGAGGCAGGGTGAAAGTGCATCAAGTCAGTGAAGTAGATAAGGGGGATTTTTCATGGGAATACAAGGAAATTATCTAATGTGTCATGAATGTGTTGTCTTTGTAGGACGGGTGACCTTCTAGGTTCCAATTGGCTCCCTGCGGGTCTATCTAGTCCATTCCAGCTGCAGGACTCTGCATCTTTTTGGCCATTTCTGCTTTGACTGCCTAAGAAAAGGACTTCCCTTAAAACTTAATTTGGTTTGGTCATATTGACATAAGACCTAGAAGAGACATGATAGCAGTGCTCCAATATTTGGGGGACTCCTACAGAGATGAGGGGTGTGTGTGTCAAAACTATTTCCCAAAGCATCAGAAGGCAAGAAAAAATACAACCAAGAGAAGCAATCTAGAGCTAAGGAGAAATTTCCTATGGTGAGAGCAATCAATCAATGGAATGGCTTGCCTGCAAATGTTGTGAGTGCTCCATCACTGGTGGGTTTCAATAAGAGTCTGGATAGCCATTTGTCTGAAATGATATAGGTTCTCCTGCTTGAACAGGGGGTTGGACTAGAAGACCTTCAAAGTCCCTCCAAACTCTGTTATTCTATGAAATTCTATGACTTCATGGAGGACCTTCCCAAGACCTTCCCAGGAACTATCCAGACTTTTGCTTATACTTTTAGATCAGAACTTAGATAACAGCCCAGCCCTGAGTTTGTGTCAAGTCACCAGTAATAGATCCAGCCACAGTTCAAGCCTTGTAAGCAACTAGAAAGAAATGCAGGCAGAAACAATGCAGGCATGGAGATTTCAAAGTGGGAACTCTTGAGCCTCAGGGAATCTGTGCTTGCTTGCGGGGCTCAGGCTAAACCACTGACCCCCAACATTGTTTGGCTGAATTGCAAATTGTTAACTCTGCTGTTGTAAGGGGGGCAGTTCTGACAGAGAGGGGTAACTAGAAGTGGGGAGGGGGATAGCAGTGAATAAGAATCAAGATTTCAGGGGTCTCCTCATTTGAGGAGTTGCTGCCCTAGTTTATAATGAGGGAGAGGAAACTTAATGTTTTTAATGTCATTTAGAATGTGAAACTGGAAAGGATTGCTTTCTTCAGAAGTTCATCAATGGTTTGCTGTAAAGCCCTGCTATGGATTTCAATAACAGAAGCTAGCTGTAGCTCTACTTACTAGCCTCTTCTGAGACATATTAAAGGTAGGCTGTAAAGGCATCGGTTGTCTGGAAAACATACTTTCTTCCTATCTCAAGGACAGGAGAAAATGCATCATTTGGGGCTGTATGGAACAGCCCCGAGGATGGAGAAATAGAGTCTATCTCTTTACACAAAGTTTATTCACATGAACCAATCTTTCCTCGACCAATTGCAGGAAGCTCCACAGTGGTTACTTTGCTATCATTGTTCTGAGGGGAAAAATTCTCTAGTCAGATCTCCAAAATCATGTTTTATTTCCCATTGAAAAACATGGGAAACAAAGATGAACAAACCAATGGGAAAGGAGGGGAAGATAAAATGTCTCACTTTTTAACCAGCTGGGTAGATTAATCAATGACCAGCTGACTTGATTGCTTAGGGAATATTTCATTCATATTAAGTGCAGGATTCTTCCTTTTAATTCAGTGCTCTATGTTGTTTAGCATATGCTCTATTGTTTGGAATATATGTTAGTGTAGTGGTTAAGACGCAGGAAGAAGGCAGTGAGTTCTAGTCCTGCCTTAGGCATGAAAATCAGATGGTTGACCTTGAGGCAATCTCTCAACCCAACCCCCTAACAGGGTTATTGTTGCAGAGAAAAAAGGAAGACTCATCAAGCATCCAAACACTAGATATTGTTGAATTTAATTATATTAATGGCTTGGTACTTATATTTTTTCCTATACTAATATTAACATCCAAAATAATGTGTACTATCATTCAGTGCTATCGTTTAAATGGTTTTTCTGGTTTTTTTAATACATTAAAATATCAGGACACTTACTATACTTAACCCATCATTAATTTAGCACACTACCACTCATGACTGCAAACTGGTTATTGTCCAGGTTATCTTATGTATAAATGATAAGAAAAATATATTTTAGGATGCTAGTGTACTGTGCCAGGAATAAAAATACCAGTTATGTAATATTGTTCCACATGCATAACGGAAAAACATCTCTGGGTAAACTTCTCCACATGCTTCATATGTTACATGATTCTAAATCTTACTGCAGACACCGAAGAATGGAGGGCATCGATGAGATGGCACCCAAAGATTAGCCGATCCTGTGTCAAAGACAACCTTGAAGATCTGGGCTGGTGTTCCAATACTTATTTCACCATAATACTGCAGCTGAAAGGGCATATCATAACGAAGAGCAGAACAACATTTTCGTTAGGGGGGCGGAAATCATAATTTCATCAATATCTGTATAAAATGACTGACTAGTCTTGATTTTCTGACTGCTTTCTTTAGGAACATATGACACACTTACATCCCAGTAGTTTATTAGAATGGTAGGTGTTTCATTATGAAGCCCTTCGCTGAGGTGTTTCAGAGAAGGAAGGACATCTGCCACTTTCATGCCCATCTCTTGCAGTGTTTCCCGGATTGAGGGCATTTTTTTGAGAGAAATTCTGACAGGTAGAAAAAAGACCATTGTCAAGCTGGAAGGTGAATCAGATACAGCCACATTTGCAATATATGCAGAGGTCAACAAACACAATTGTCAAGTTACTAGTGTGACCAATAGAGAAAGCTTTCAGCATATGATGATGTGTTTTAATAATTTGGAAGTGACGAGACTCTATTTTGGAATACTACCCGATGGCAAACATACAGTGTTAGGAAAAAGTGGTAGAGTGCTACTTCTTTTTGGGAGACTGAATCCAAAACATTGAAGTGTTAGAACAACATCTGCCTGATCATGGTGTTAAGGAATGAAAAATAAAATACCTTTTCTATGATACCAGAGGCATAGAAAGTATACTTGGACAGAAGAGAGGAAGGTAGATGTGAGCCAAAACACAGGGAGGGAATTGAACATTTAGCATTTTTAACAATGCCGATAATGGAGAATATTTATATTTAGGGTTGATTTGAGGGGCCCTTGGTATTCTCTGAGCTTGCTTGTTTTTCTTCCAGACATTTCATTACCTAAATTAGGTAACATCACCAGTGCTCATGCTATGCTCATGCAACACTGATGGTGCTACCTAGTTTGAGTAATGAAACGTCTGCAAGAAAACAAGCAAGCTCCGAGAGCACCAATTTCAACAATTCATCTTTCCAGGACTCACAGACTCCACCCAAACGTTTATTTTTGAGGGGGCACTTTCTGTTTCTGGTAGAGAGAACTGACAAAAAAATATAGAACCTCAGCACAATTCTGCACTGAATAACTTCAACCGTCTTCAGTGCACAGCGACTGAATCTCTCTGACAAAACCTTTGGGTGTACTCAGCAGTTATCCAAATACATTTTCTTTTTTCCGTCCCTGGTGTCTCCCCATCTTGACATTTTCTTTTTGCAGAGAGACATTGGGGAGGAAAGTATAAATAGCTGGAAAAATCTACTTTATGTACCTCCAGATTCTGAACTGCTAATCACCTTTTGGAGGAGTTAATTCAGTTTAGGTTTCTTATTAATCTGTCCAAAGGAGCCTAATTTAATTCAGGGCTTGGTGAAATACAGCTGCGTTCCCAAAGAAGTTGTTGCTAGGATTGAAAGGCAGACAGGTAGCTAGAACTACTCAACAAAGTACTCCAAAGGTGAGCAAGGTAAATGAATACAGAGAGTTATATACCTATCGTAGTTTTGGCTGTGGAATATTGCTGTAACCCACATGGAATCCTGTTTTCTCACTTGCCTGCTGAAGCTGGCTTGGTTTGATGTATTCCGATGTGTTGCTCCAGGTGGCAGCAGATACTTGCAGTGAATTGACAATGCAGTAGTTTTAAGCTCTTCCGTTTTGAAAGTTATATTTCATTTGCTTTTTGCATTATATTATTGATGCATTATTATTATCTGGTTGTCGCACTGGTCAATTACTAGGCGCTATACTAAAAAAGAGATAGTCTTACCTTTGTAAGGCATCACTGGAAAAACACAAAAAGCAAGAGATAGGCAGAACAAACTCCCAACACCGCAGCATTATTCTGTTGGTTTCGGTATGGATGCGCTTTTTCTGAGCCGTTTTTTCTTGTCTCGTATGAAAAGGAGAGCCAGTTCTGGTAGGCTTTTATAGCCAAACATGCCCAGTTTCACTTTTTGCTGAGTTTTTGATTGGTAAGAAAGCAGTAATAAATCTTGGCAGAGGGAGGACACCTTTGGGGTACTAGCTTTGACCTTGTTTCCTGGTAAAGGTCAGTTTGGTCAGCACACATTAATATTTGTGTCCACTCAATCTCTTTTATGTGTACTATGAGCTCAATGAACGAGACTCAGTGAGGCAAAGTAAGAACTTTCTTACGCACCTTAAGTTTTAAAATATCTCCGTAGTAGGTCAGCCTTGCCCTTTTAATATAAGGTTCTTGGGGGAAAATAAAATAAAACCTCCTTGCTGTGACTAAAATTCTGAATATAGATTCTATTAGACTTGTTTCTTAAGGAGGCTTGTTTATTTATTTGAATTTTATCCTTCCTTATTACTTTATAAGTAACTCAAGGTTGCAAACGTACCTAATACTCTTTCCTTCTCCTGCTAGTTGGGCTGGACTGAGAGAATGACTGGTCCAAAGACACCTAGCTGCCTAAGGTGGGACTAAAACTCACAATCTCCTGCTTTCTAGGTAAGCAAGAACACGATGGCCATTCATTGCAATACATATGCAAGAATCTTTCCTCAGAGGCATTCTTTTGGTTATATTAAGCAAAAGCTACCGCGAGAATGTATTTCATCTTCATCTGGACTATTTTTATCTCAAAGAAATTTTGAAGTCCTGTAATATTGGCTGGCTGTAAGGATCCATGGCATAGGGCCTAGTTACTTGCAGGACCGCATTCTACCAGCTAATATCTCCCACCGACCCGTCCGCTCCCACAGAGAGGGCCTCCTCAGGGTGCCGTCAGCCAGACAATGCCGGCTGGCGACTCCTAGTGGGAGAGCGTTCTCTGTGGCAGTTTCCACCCTCTGGAATGATCTCCCCGTAGATATCTGAAGGATTTCTGACCTCCATGTTTTCTGCCGTGCTCTTAAGACACACCTTTTTGTTCTGGCAGGTCTTGCCTAGCCCTGCCCCCCTTCTCCATTCCTGTTTTTAATTAATTAGATTTTACATTGGTTTTAAGGTTTCGGTATTTTAATATTGCCAATTTATAATATTTGCTTTTAATTTCGTTTTAATCTTATCTTTGTACTGTACTGTTTTATTGTTGGCTGTAAACTGCCCTGAGTCCGTTGTACGGAAAAAGGCGGTATATAATTTAAATTATTAAATTAAATTAAATTAAATTAAATTAAATTATATAGAAAAAAATGGGGTTAGTTTTGGATTTGGTAATCTTTCTTGAGTATTTGTGATTCAACAAAAAGAAAAGTAAAACAAAACGAAAACAGAAAGAAAAGGCTGGTTCATGCATTAGAGAGGATGAGGCACCTTTGAAGTGCTTCAGACCACAGATGTTGTCATGGAACAGGCAGTGATATATTGGAAAATGGAGGTCAATGTACCTCCCCACTACTCCTATATTCCTTAATGTAGCTCGTTGCCCTTATTCAGAGGAGAGGACTCTTCTAATATTCAGGTAATACTCAACAGCCTACATGGTGCTATTTTGTGCCTGCTCTGTTTTTAACTGTAAAGCTTATATAAAGGCCATCTCACATAGGAAAGGGATGTAGAGAAGAAAAACCTTAATTTCATCTGGTGTAGAATTTGGCACAGTATGCTGTACCTGTCTTCCATTAAGAAGATACGTAACTATTGTTTAATATTCAAACATCCAAGAATTATAACTACACGTTACCAAGTACATGAATTATGTTTATAGTTTTCATTCAGACTAAACTTGTTGATTATGTAAAACTCTAATTGCACCTCTTCTGGTCCTATTACAGCGATGGCAAACCTATGCCACTTGTGCCGCAGCGGGCACACAGAGCCCTCTTTGTTGGCATGCGAGCCAAGTTTCCCCAGTATCGCCCCAGAGCTGAGCATGCTCAGAAAGGAGTAGCATCTCCAGGTGATGGTATCATGGGTGCCATGTGCATGCTTAGAAAGCAAGCAATGGCACCAGGTGATGATGTCACGGGACCATGACTCATTAGCTGTGACTCAGTGTCAAAAAGATTAACCATTACTGTCCTATTAGATCTCTTTGAAGCATTTGGTACCATTTATATCTTTTTAGATCACCAGCAAAGATTAGCAGGTGGGGATATCCTTTCTCAATTAGCAAGACGTACCTGCTAATACACTTGCCCCCTATCATTCTTACCTGGCATAATGATGTGGAGTATTTAAACCTCAAACAGATCAGAATTGCAATTAAAATCCATTCTGTTATGTCTAGCTTCTGTGGTTGCTTCATACCTATTTCTTTATAAAAGAGAAGACAAGATCACAGAAGCATAATATGTGACAAATGTCATGCTTAGTTTGTCCATGGTCTTCATGGAGAACCCAGACCATTATTGAGGAAACAAAATAGGATATTCTACATGGCAATATTTCTATTCCTCTAAAGTCATTCGAAGTTGATCATGCAATTGCTTTTACGCCTGATGAAATTTGAACATTGAAAACAAGTAGAAAACTTCATAAGTCAATCATTGCTCAAGAACTATTACTCAATTCATCCACTGAATTTTAAAAAAGTCACCTCACCTCCAGCCATCTATTTTGAGTATGTGCTGTGTGAATTTTGGAAAAACTACCTGACTATCAGTATGTATTTTTTTGCTGAATATAGATCCCATTAAATGGTGATGATGACTTGATTGATAACATAATTCCTCCCCTCTATTCTGCAGGTGCTTGGGTGCTTCAGCAAATGCCTGAAACTCTGCTTGTAGGTTGCAAGGTGCAGTCTTTAGGACTATATGCATACGGGAGATTAGGAGAGTTCAAATGCTCACTTAAGCTCAAGTGCTGTTGAATGCTCCCCGAGTCACATTTTTTGTAAGATGGGTGGTGATGTAAATATGATACATAAATAGAATGAATGAGCAGGTGAGATAAGAGTTCAACGTTTATTGCAAAATAGACTAACAAATGTCAAAAGGAACACAATCCACTTCATTGACAAGGTCTCTGAACTTTATCAGGGAACTCCATGGAAGTGGCTTGAGGCAAGAATGCCTGCCACTGGGAAAACAGTTTGCCCCTGTGCCCTCAAAGCTTCCATATTGTATTTTGAGTTGAACTATAGCTGAGCTAGAAGAAACTGGATAGGAGAACCACATAATGTGAATGTGGCCTTCAGGATTGGGACCCTTACACATGTTTACATAAATTGACAGAGATTGGCTCTAGTGCTGTATGAGTTAGTTGCCTCATTTTTCATTGTTCATTGTTCAATCTAAGCAAATATTTGAACTGTGTTAAAAGCAGGAAATATCACATTCGGCCTTCTGTTCATCAACACAACCTCTCTTCCTTTTAGCAATTTGGATGATTTAGAATGCTTTTGTGTGGATTCTGTTTATTTTCCCACAATATGCCTTGAAACATTATGCTTGTAGTAGGGATTTCCCACCCCCAAGTTGGTTTTTTTAAATGTGTGGATAAAGCCTTTTAATAACATAGAATGATATAGAGATCACTGGACACATTTTCACAAACCCGCATGCTCTTTCCACCAGATTTAATTAATCTTTGATGTGAACATAAGTGTAAAACCTTTATCAGTGAAATATATGCTTATGGCCCAAGTTGCATGTCAAAAATAATTTAAAACCATAATTAATCAGAGAATGCATTCTTTAACACTCTGGAAGGAAACATTGCAATTGCCATTGCCTGAATTTTGCAAAAGGGATCTAATCCTCAAATGTAAGGCTTAATCTTTAGGGAATTGGAGCACCAGCCTGGACCCATAACCAGTGTTAGCACCCTAGGCTTAGAACCAATGTTAGGAACAGGCAGTTGGTGTATGTAGTGAAAAACACTGTGGGCTAGGAAGTAGCAATGGAAATCAGTATCACACAGGCAGAGGGTATAAAAGTCTTTATAAACAGAAAGTTATACATAGTCCAGTCTTCTAAGTCAACAGTCCAGTTATCATACACAGTCAAGCAGTCCTTTTACTAACCAGGTTTTTCAGTGTACCATGCTAATTGGTTAACACTATATGCAATGTCTGGTCAAGACCAATTGGCCAAATATGACAAGGTCTGTTAGGGTTATATGG
Organism: Pareas carinatus; assembly: GCA_032468095.1. NCBI lineage: Eukaryota > Metazoa > Chordata > Lepidosauria > Squamata > Pareidae > Pareas > Pareas carinatus. The sequence goes on along the minus strand of JANHFO010005924.1, from coordinate 160,242 downwards.
GTGGTAATCCCTTTAAGAACCCCTACAGGTTGGTTTACAAATTGCAAGCTGAGCCACACCTATCTTAATTGGCCCAGGACCCAGAGCATATAAACCAGCAGGGCTTAAGTCATTCCCTCTTGCTTTGGTGATCCCTGCTGTGTGGTATAGGTCTTTGATCTTATTTCCTGGCTTGCTGTGTTTTTCCTGGCCAACTTTGTTGGCGAAGATACTAGATAAACACCTGACTAACCTGGTTAGTAGAAGGACTGCTTGACTGTGGAATTCTGACTTGGACTGTTGACTTTGTCTCTGGACTGTGACTGTATTGAGTAAAAAGCTTTTGCATCTCACTGCAGTCTGCTTGTGCTTTGCTGTTACTTCTCTGGTACAGACACTTCTGTCCTGCGCACCATCCTTGTACCCAAGGAACCTGTTTGTAGGCAACACTGGTTACAAGCCAGGGGTGCTCTGACAGTGACCATGCTGAAAGATGAGTTCCACCAAGAAAGGAATGGAGAGAGACATGGAATTTAGAACCCATTCATTCTCAAAGACTTGTGGTGGCCTCCTAAACAATGGTCAATGCACTCTCGAAATGAGAATCAGGGAACAGAATATTAGTAAGACGATATTAATGTTTGTGTAAATGCCTACTAATAACACATGGTTAAACACATATAAGGGTTACTTGTTACAATTTGCCTTCAAGCTGGTTGGAACGATGGCCTGTCGTGTAATATATTTGAAACTTGCTGTATCCTAAATGAAGCTACAACAGGAGGAGATATGATTGTCTGATGGGGATGTTTTTGGCTGTTTATCTCTATATTTTTTCCTCACTTCCTACTTCTTTGACCTCCCTACATTAACTGCTGGGTACATTGTTTTACTTTCCTCAAGACTTATTAGTGGGTGCTTTTTCTTAGACACAATTAGAAAGAATGTGAGAAAATAAAGCATTCTGAAGAACAACGGATGTTAAATAGAAGGATAAAGATCTTTGCAATACTTTAACCTACTTGTGGATTAGAGTGTTTGAAAATATTAAACGGATATTTATATTCCGCTGCCTTCTTTTGACTTTTTTTAATGACATGATGATTGCATTTTATAACATGATGACATGATGAATGTACTTATGATCATAAATTGCATTCATGATTAAGATTGTGGTTTCTCGATTGAAGCTTATATGTACTCGACAAGATGAATGCACTATATGACTATGAATGTATCCTATGCTTATATATACAAATGATTATGAGTGTATCCTTGATTGTAATCATAGTTTGTTTATTGTACGTAGTTAGGTATGTAGAGCAGGTACACCAGAGACAAATTTATTGTGTGTCCTGACACACTTGGCAAAATGTAGCCCCTTGAGTGAAATCAACATGGATGTGATAGGAAGACATTACACTTTATTTTATTTCATTTGAGTCAATTTAGGAGCCTCTTGGTTCCAACTGACGCCTAGACCAAGTAAAATATGAAACCATCTTAGGTATATTTATTAAAGAATCCAGCATCTTTCTGGTTCTTAATGAGAGAAAAAGAAAGTTGTGAACCAGAACTGCCCTTCTCTAAAACTATAAGTCTTTGCCTTCAATGGTTATGTATTCCAGATGTGTGTTAGTGATAGCAACAGATTTATCTTGGAAATATATAACAGAATATATAATAGAATAACAGAGATTGAAGGGACCTGGGGGGGGTCTCCTAATCCAACCCCCTGCTCAGGCAGGAGACCCTATACCATTTCAAGCAAATGGTTATCCAATCTCTTCTTAAAAAAACAAATGTTCTAACTGCCAGGAAATCTCTCCTAGGTTGCTTCTCTTTTAGATTAGTTTCCATTCATTGCTTCTTGTCCTGCCTTCAGGTGTGCTTTTGAGAATAGCTTGACTCCCTCTTCTTTGTGGCAGCTCCTGAGATATTGGAAGACTGCTGTCATGTCACCTCAAGTCCTTCTTTTCATTAAATGAGACACACCCAATTCCTGCAACCGTTCTTCATATATTTTAGCCTCCAGTCCTCTAATCATCTTTGTTGCTCTTCTCTGCACTCTTTCTAGAGTCTCAACATCTTTATTATATTTGTGCGACCAAAACTGGATGCAGTATTCCAAGTGGGGTCTTAACCAAGGCCTTATAAAATGGTATTAACACTTCACGTGATCTTGATTCTATCCCTCTGTGAATGCATCCTAGGACTGCGTTGGCTTTTCTGGCAGCTGCAGCACACGGCTGGCTCCTATTTAAGCGATTGTCCACTAGGACTTCTAGATCCAAAGAGTCAGGTAACATATCTTCCTTCACGGTACAGATCAATGTTTCTTGACCTTGACAACTTTAAGATGTGTGGATTTCAACTTCCAGAACTCTCCAAGCAGCCACGTTGGCTGGGAAATTCCAGAATTTGAAGTCCACACATTGTTAAATTGTCATGTTTGAGAAACACTGGTAGAAATGGAATAGGAATTTGCTCCTTTGGAAAACAAACCTGGACATGGCAGCACATTTGCTTTTATGCAGAGAGAGAAGATAGAGTACTAGGATAATCTATTGCCTTTAAAAGAGCAGGCTGTCTGTCAGGAAGTTTAAATGGATTTCTGTAAAAGAAAAAAATAAATATTTATGGTTTCCCATCTCACCGGCTGATGTTTTCCTTTCCCTTTGTCTATTTTTTTAAAAAAAATAGAATTTGGATTCTGTGTTATGTTCCTCTTCAGTCTTTCCAGGAGCCTTTAGAAAATGTGACATTTCACATTCAGGGATAAGCAATTCAAAATGAAAGACAGAGACAGGGACTAAAAAAGATAGCCAAAGAATCAGAAGTCCTTGTTTATCTTCAAGGGGAAAAAGAAACCTCCCTTCAAAGTATTAGAACGTTCTATTTATAGGAAAGGCAGTTTTCTATTTAAAGCAGGAAAGGATCGTTGAGTGAAAAAATGAAAACAACTGTGGCACCGTTCAAAGGAGAGAATCTGCAGGAGCAACATATGATAGACTCTTTAATGCAACTGGCATCTGGCAGAAATGATCATTGACGCCAATGGTACAGCAATAATAATTTCTTGAGAAAAACATTTAACGATCCTTAAAATATATGTTAGACGTTTACCATCATGTCGGCTTCCAAAGATCTGGAGCTGGTGATGCCAAGAACTTGGTCAGGTTTCTCCACATGGGGGTGGGGGAGCTACACTTGAATCAAAGTATGCACTGTTTTTTTGCATCCCACACAAATCCATCCATTCATAAAATTTGTTTGCTGCCCATCTCACTGTGAGGTGAAGATTTACAGTTGTGCTCTAACCCTAAAGTACCATCAAAGAAATATATTCTAATCACTCAGAATCAGAATAGAGCTGGAAGGGGATCTTAGAGGTCCTCTAGTCCAACCCCCTGCTCAAGCAGGAGACCCTATATTATTTCAGACAGGCAGCTATCCAGTCTCTTCTTAAAAACCTCCAGTGATGGGAGAAACCACAACTTCTGAAGGCAAACTGTTCCACTAGTTAATTGATTCTCATAGGAAAATTCCTCCCTAGTTCTTGGTTGTTTCTCTTCTTGATTAGTTTCCATCCCTTGTTTCTTCCCTTGCCTTCTGGTGCTTTGGATAATAGCTTGACTCCCTCTTCTTTGTGGCAGCCCCTGAAATATTGAAATACCGCTATCATGTCACCCCTAATCCCTCTTTTTCCTAGACTGGTCATATCCAATTCCTACAACTGTTTTTCATGTGTTTTTGTTTCCAGGCTTTTACCGTGTTTCCTCAAAAATAAGGCACCGTCTTATATTAATTT